>CM056579.1:9235839-9267687 GCA_029721435.1 Gymnothorax reevesii | reverse complement strand
CCTCTTCATCACTCTCTCTCCCTCCTCTTCATCACTCTCTCTCCCTCCTCTTCATCACTCTCTCTCCCTCCTCTTCATCACTCTCTCTCCCTCCTCTTCATCACTCTCTCTCCCTCCTCTTCATCACTCTCTCTCCCTCCTCTTCATCACTCTCTCCCTCCTCTTCATCACTCTCTCCTCCTCTTCATCACTCTCCTCCCTCCTCTTCATCACTCTCTCTCCCTCCTCTTCATCACTCTCTCTCCCTCCTCTTCATCACTCTCTCTCCCTCCTCTTCATCACTCTCTCTCCCTCCTCTTCATCACTCTCTCTCCCTCCTCTTCATCACTCTCTCTCCCTCCTCTTCATCACTCTCTCTCCCTCCTCTTCATCACTCTCTCTCCCTCCTCTTCATCACTCTCTCTCCTCCTCTTCATCACTCTCTCTCCCTCCTCTTCATCACTCTCTCTCCTCCTCTTCATCACTCTCCCTCCCTCCTCTTCATCACTCTCTCTCCCTCCTCTTCATCACTCTCTCTCCCTCCTCTTCATCACTCTCCCTCCCTCCTCTTCATCACTCTCTCTCTCCTCCTCTTCATCACTCTCTCTCCTCCTCTTCATCACTCTCTCTCCCTCCTCTTCATCACTCTCTCTTCCTCCTCTTCATCACTCTCCCTCCCTCCTCTTCATCACTCTCTCTTCCTCCTCTTCATCACTCTCCCTCCCTCCTCTTCATCACTCTCTCTCCTCTTCATCACTCTCCTCCTCTCTTCATCACTCTCCTCCCTCCTCTTCATCACTCTCTCTCCCTCCTCTTCATCACTCTCCTCCCTCCTCTTCATCACTCTCTCTCCCTCCTCTTCATCACTCTCTCTCCTCCTCTTCATCACTCTCTCCTCCTCTTCATCACTCTCTCTCCTCCTCTTCATCACTCTCTCTCCCTCCTCTTCATCACTCTCTCTCCCTCCTCTTCATCACTCTCTCTCCCTCCTCTTCATCACTCTCTCTCCCTCCTCTTCATCACTCTCTCTCCCTCCTCTTCATCACTCTCCCTCCCTCCTCTTCATCACTCTCTCTCCCTCCTCTTCATCACTCTCTCTCCCTCCTCTTCATCACTCTCTCTTCCTCCTCTTCATCACTCTCCCTCCCTCCTCTTCATCACTCTCTCTTCCTCCTCTTCATCACTCTCTCTCCCTCCTCTTCATCACTCTCTCTCCCTCCTCTTCATCACTCTCTCTCCCTCCTCTTCATCACTCTCTCTCCCTCCTCTTCATCACTCTCTCTCCCTCCTCTTCATCACTCTCCTCCCTCCTCTTCATCACTCTCTCTCCTCCTCTTCATCACTCCCTCCCCCTCCTCTTCATCACTCTCCCTCCCTCCCCTTCATCACTCTCTCTCCCTCCTCTTCATCACTCTCTCTCGCTCCTCTTCATCACTCTCTCTCCTCCTCTTCATCACTCTCTCTCCCTCCTCTTCATCCCTCTCCCTCCCTCCTCTCCCTCCCTCTCTCTCCCTCCTCTTCACCACTCTCTCTCCCTCCTCTTCATCCCTCCCTCTCCCTCCTCTTCATCACTCTCTCTCCCTCCTCTTCATCACTCTCCCTCCCTCCTCTTCATCACTCTCTCTCCCTCCTCTTCATCACTCTCTCTTCCTCCTCTTCATCACTCTCCCTCCCTCCTCTTCATCACTCTCTCTTCCTCCTCTTCATCACTCTCTCTTCCTCCTCTTCATCACTCTCCTCTCCCTCCTCTTCATCACTCTCTCTCCTCCTCTTCATCACTCTCTCTCCTCCTCTTCATCACTCTCTCTCGCTCCTCTTCATCACTCTCTCTCCCTCCTCTTCATCACTCTCTCTCCCTCCTCTTCATCACTCTCTCTCCCTCCTCTTCATCACTCTCTCTCCCTCCTCTTCATCACTCTCTCTCCCTCCTCTTCATCACTCTCCCTCTCCTCTCTCCCTCCTCTTCATCACTCTCTCTCCCTCCTCTTCATCACTCTCTCTCCCTCCTCTTCATCACTCTCTCTCCCTCCTCTTCATCACTCTCTCTCCCTCCTCTTCATCACTCTCTCTCCCTCCTCTTCATCACTCTCTCTCCCTCCTCTTCATCACTCTCTCTCCCTCCTCTTCATCACTCTCTCTCCCTCCTCTTCATCACTCTCTCTCTCCTCCTCTTCATCACTCTCTCTCCTCCTCTTCATCACTCTCTCTCCTCCTCTTCATCACTCTCTCTCCCTCCTCTTCATCACTCTCTCTCCCTCCTCTTCATCACTCTCTCTCTCCTCCTCTTCATCACTCTCTCTCTCCCTCCTCTTCATCACTCTCTCTCTCTCCCTCCTCTTCATCACTCTCTCTCCCTCCTCTTCATCACTCTCTCTCCCTCCTCTTCATCACTCTCTCTCCCTCCTCTTCATCACTCTCTCTCCCTCCTCTTCATCACTCTCTCTCCCTCCTCTTCATCACTCTCTCTCCCTCCTCTCTCTCATCACTCTCTCTCTCCCTCCTCTTCATCACTCTCTCTCCCTCCTCTTCATCACTCTCTCCTCCTCTTCATCACTCTCTCCTCCCTCTCTTCACTCTCTCTCCTCTTCATCACTCTCCTCTCTTCATCACCTCTCCCTCCCTCCTCTTCATCACTCTCTCTTGCTCCTCTTCATCACTCTCTCTCCCTCCTCTTCATCACTCTCCCTCCCTCCTCTTCATCACTCTCTCTCCCTCCTCTTCATCACTCTCTCTCCCTCCTCTTCATCACTCTCTCTCCCTCCTCTTCATCACTCTCTCTCCCTCCTCTTCATCACTCTCTCTCCCTCCTCTTCATCACTCTCTCTCTCCCTCCTCTTCATCACTCTCTCTCTCCCTCCTCTTCATCACTCTCCCTCCCTCCTCTTCATCACTCTCTCTCCCTCCTCTTCATCACTCTCTCTCCCTCCTCTTCATCACTCTCTCTCCCTCCTCTTCATCACTCTCTCTCCCTCCTCTTCATCACTCTCTCTCTCCCTCCTCTTCATCACTCTCTCTCTCCCTCCTCTTCATCACTCTCCCTCCCTCCTCTTCATCACTCTCTCTCCCTCCTCTTCATCACTCTCTCTCCCTCCTCTTCACTCTCTCCCTCCCTCCTCTTCATCACTCTCTCTCCCTCCCTCCTCTTCATCACTCTCTCTCCCTCCTCTTCATCACTCTCCCTCCCTCCTCTTCATCTCTCTCTCTCCCTCCTCTTCATCACTCTCTCTCCCTCCTCTTCATCACTCTCTCTCCCTCCTCTTCATCACTCTCTCTCTCCCTCCTCTTCATCACTCTCTCTCTCCCTCCTCTTCATCACTCTCTCTCCCTCCTCTTCATCACTCTCTCTCCCTCCTCTTCATCACTCTCTCTCTCCCTCCTCTTCATCACTCTCTCTCTCCCTCCTCTTCATCACTCTCCCTCCCTCCTCTTCATCTCTCTCCCTCCCTCCTCTTCATCACTCTCTCTCGCTCCTCTTCATCACTCTCCCTCCCTCCTCTTCTTCTCTCTCTCTCGCTCCCTTTCATTCCTCTCCCTCCCTCCTCTTCATCACTCTCTCTCCCTCCTCTTCATCACTCTCCCTCCCTCCTCTTCATCACTCTCTCGCTCCTCTTCATCACTCTCTCTCGCTCCTCTTCATCACTCTCTCTCCCTCCTCTTCATCACTCTCTCTCCCTCCTCTTCATCACTCTCTCTCCCTCCTCTTCATCACTCTCTCTCTCCCTCCTCTTCATCACTCTCTCTCTCCCTCCTCTTCATCACTCTCCCTCCCTCCTCTTCATCACTCTCTCTCCCTCCTCTTCATCACTCTCCCTCCCTCCTCTTCATCACTCTCTCTTCCTCCTCTTCATCACTCTCTCCCTCCTCTTCATCACTCTCTCTCGCTCCTCTTCATCACTCTCTCTCCCTCCTCTTCATCACTCTCTCTCCCTCCTCTTCATCACTCTCCCTCCCTCCTCTTCATCACTCTCTCTCCCTCCTCTTCATCACTCTCTCTCTCCCTCCTCTTCATCACTCTCCCTCCCTCCTCTTCATCACTCTCTCTCCCTCCTCTTCATCACTCTCCCTCCCTCCTCTTCATCACTCTCTCTTCCTCCTCTTCATCACTCTCCCTCCCTCCTCTTCATCACTCTCTCTCCCTCCTCTTCATCACTCTCTCTCCCTCCTCTTCATCTCTCTCCCTCCCTCCTCTTCATCACTCTCTCTCCCTCCTCTTCATCACTCTCTCTCCCTCCTCTTCATCACTCTCTCTCCCTCCTCTTCATCACTCTCCCTCCCTCCTCTTCATCACTCTCTCTCCCTCCTCTTCATCACTCTCTCTCGCTCCTCTTCATCACTCTCTCTCTCCCTCCTCTTCATCACTCTCTCTCTCCCTCCTCTTCATCACTCTCTCTCCCTCCTCTTCATCACTCTCTCTCCCTCCTCTTCATCACTCTCTCTCCCTCCTCTTCATCACTCTCCCTCCCTCCTCTTCATCACTCCCTCACTGATTCTTCAGTTATTATTGTGCTGTTAATTATTATTTGTTCAGATGTGTATTTCACCTTTTCTCCTTCCACTAATATTGTGTTTCTGATAATAAAACATCTTCTCTCTCTCTCTCTGTCTCTTTCATTTCCAGGCTCCGGTCTTCATTTCTTTCTTCATTGCGCTGAGGAAAATGTCCTACCTTCCGGTTCCCAGCATGCAAAGCGGTGGTTTGTGGTGGTTCACGGACCTGACTGCCGCTGACCCCTTCTATATTCTTCCGGTTGCCGTCACCGGGACTATGTTCGCCATTTTGGAGGTGAGCCGGTCATTTGGGTTCATCCAACAAGAATTTTATGGTGACTGTGGACTTATTATTGAATAAATTGAATAAAAATCCAGTAAAATCTCTCCCTTTAGCAGTTGATAATCAGATTGACATGTTTTATTAAAAGGTAAAACTTTTGTTGGTTCAGCCAGGTCATACTAGCTCCTGTCCTGAATCCACTCCATAACGTGACCTGAGCAGAATCTGACAGCGGCCATACTGCGCTGTGCTGTCAGTGTTTGCTGTAGTCCTCAGGGAGAGGTGGCGGAGGCGAGAATGATGACATCACCAGGGCCATGGGGGTCTGGGGTTTGGGCCACATCTCTTGAGTGGGAAATTTCACATACAGTGATTTTGCTTTGTTTTGTCCAGAATATTGTGATCTGATTGTGAAATCAATGGCTCTTTCTCCACGCAGTGACATGACTCACTTCAGTCTGGAATCGGCATAATCTGACTGAATCCAGCCCCTTGTTCCCCATGCCCCGACATTACTCCATTCAATCTGGAATAATCGTATTTTTTGACTGTAAAACTGCACTCTCATGTTACATTTTTATTTCCCCCTGCTCGATTAGAACGAAGCGGGGGATATAATATTGGGTTCGTCCGTACGGACACAGAAAATTGAGGTGGCTGGGGATATTGCCATGTTAGTGGCAGGCACTTTTTTTTTATTCTTTTTAGCCTGGAATATTTTTAATCTGGGATTGTGAAGCGGAATCCAATCATTCTCTATTTGGTGGCGTGACCAAGTTTGGACTGGAATAATCGTAATCTCTGACTGTGAAACGTCTCTGCTGTCTGTGCCGGCGTATCCCTGTATAACTCTGTATCTCACTGGAATAATCGTAATCTCTGACTGTGAAACGTCTCTGCTGTCTGTGCCGGCGTATCCCTGTATAACTCTGTATCTCACTGGAATAATCGTAATCTCTGACTGTGAAACATCTCTGCTGTCTGTGCTGGCGTATCTGCATGACTCTGTATCTCACTGGCATAATCGTAATCTCTGACGGTGAAACGTCTCTGCTGTCTGTGCCGGCGTATCCGTGTATTACTCTGTATCTCACTGGAATAATCGTAATCTCTGACTGTGAAACGTCTCTGCTGTCTGTGCTGGCGTATCTGCATGACTCTGTATCTCACTGGAATAATCGTAATCTCTGACTGTGAAACGTCTCTGCTGTGTGTGCTGGCGTATCCCTGTATGACTCTGTATCTCACTGGAATAATCGTAATCTCTGACTGTGAAACGTCTCTGCTGTCTGTGCTGGCGTATCCCTGTATGACTCTGTATCTCACTGGAATAATCGTAATCTCTGACTGTGAAACGTCTCTGCTGTGTGTGCTGGCGTATCCCTGTATGACACTGTATCTCACTGGAATAATCGTAATCTCTGACTGTGAAATGTCTCTGCTGTCTGTGCTGGCGTATCTGTATGACTCTGTATCTCACTGGAATAATCGTAATCTCTGACTGTGAAACGTCTCTGCTGTCTGTGCTGGCGTATCCCTGTATTACTCTGTATCTCACTGGAATAATCGTAATCTCTGACTGTGAAACGTCTCTGCTGTCTGTGCTGGCGTATCCCCGTATGACTCTGTATCTCGCTGGAATAATCGTAATCTCTGACTGTGAAACGTCTCTGCTGTCTGTGCTGGCGTATCCCTGTATGACTCTGTATCTCGCTGGAATAATCGTAATCTCTGACTGTGAAACGTCTCTGCTGTCTGTGCTGGCGTATCCCTGTATGACTCTGTATCTCACTGGAATAATCGTAATCTCTGACTGTGAAACGTCTCTGCTGTCTGTGCTGGCGTATCCCTGTATGACTCTGTATCTCGCTGGAATAATCGTAATCTCTGACTGTGAAATGTCTCTGCTGTCTGTGCTGGCGTATCCCTGTATGACTCTGTATCTCACTGGAATAATCGTAATCTCTGACTGTGAAACGTCTCTGCTGTCTGTGCTGGCGTATCTGCATGACTCTGTATCTCACTGGAATAATCGTAATCTCTGACTGTGAAACGTCTCTGCTGTCTGTGCTGGCGTATCCCTGTATGACTCTGTGTCTCACTGGAATAATCGTAATCTCTGACTGTGAAACGTCTCTGCTGTCTGTGCTGGCGTATCCCTGTATGACTCTGTATCTCACTGGAATAATCGTAATCTCTGACTGTGAAACGTCTCTGCTGTCTGTGCTGGCGTATCCCTGTATGACTCTGTATCTCACTGGAATAATCGTAATCTCTGACTGTGAAACGTCTCTGCTGTCTGTGCTGGCGTATCCCTGTATGACTCTGTATCTCACTGGAATAATCGTAATCTCTGACTGTGAAACGTCTCTGCTGTCTGTGCTGGCGTATCTGCATGACTCTGTATCTCACTGGAATAATCGTAATCTCTGACTGTGAAACGTCTCTGCTGTCTGTGCTGGCGTATCCCTGTATGACTCTGTATCTCACTGGTATAATCGTAATCTCTGACTGTGAAACGTCTCTGCTGTCTGTGCTGGCGTATCCCTGTATGACACTGTATCTCACTGGTATAATCGTAATCTCTGACTGTGAAATGTCTCTTCTGTCTCTGCTGGCGTATCCCTGTATGACTCTGTATCTCACTGGAATAATCGTAATCTCTGACTGTGAAACGTCTCTGCTGTCTGTGCTGGCGTATCCCTGTATGACACTGTATCTCACTGGTATAATCGTAATCTCTGACTGTGAAACGTCTCTGCTGTCTGTGCTGGCGTATCCCTGTATGACTCTGTATCTCACTGGAATAATCGTAATCTCTGACTGTGAAACGTCTCTGCTGTCTGTGCTGGCGTATCCCTGTATGACTCTGTATCTCACTGGAATAATCGTAATCTCTGACTGTGAAACGTCTCTGCTGTCTCTGCTGGCGTATCCCTGTATGACTCTGTATCTCACTGGAATAATCGTAATCTCTGACTGTGAAACGTCTCTGCTGTCTGTGCTGGCGTATCTGCATGACTCTGTATCTCACTGGAATAATCGTAATCTCTGACTGTGAAACGTCTCTGCTGTCTGTGCTGGCGTATCCCTGTATGACACTGTATTTCACTGGTATAATCGTAATCTCTGACTGTGAAACGTCTCTGCTGTCTGTGCTGGCGTATCCCTGTATGACTCTGTATCTCACTGGAATAATCGTAATCTCTGACTGTGTAACGTCTCTGCTGTCTGTGCTGGCGTATCTGCATGACTCTGTATCTCACTGGAATAATCGTAATCTCTGACTGTGAAACGTCTCTGCTGTCTGTGCTGGCGTATCCCTGTATGACTCTGTATCTCACTGGAATAATCGTAATCTCTGACTGTGAAACGTCTCTGCTGTCTGTGCTGGCGTATCTGCATGACTCTGTATCTCACTCGAATAATCGTAATCTCTGACTGTGAAACGTCTCTGCTGTGTGTGCTGGCGTATCCCTGTATGACTCTGTATCTCACTGGAATAATCGTAATCTCTGACTGTGAAACGTCTCTGCTGAGTGTGCTGGCGTATCCCTGTATGACTCTGTATCTCACTCGAATAATCGTAATCTCTGACTGTGAAACGTCTCTGCTGTCTGTGCTGGCGTATTCCGGTATGACTCTGTATCTCACTGGAATAGTCGTAATCTCTGACTGTGAAACGTCTCTGCTGTGTGTGCTGGCGTATCCCTGTATGACACTGTATCTCACTGGAATAATCGTAATCTCTGACTGTGAAACGTCTCTGCTGTGTTTGCTGGCGTATCCCTGTATGACACTGTATCTCACTGGAATAATCGTAATCTCTGAATGTGAAACGTCTCTGCTGTCTGTGCTGGCGTATCTGTATGACACTGTATCTCACTGGAATAATCGTAATCTCTGACTGTGAAACGTCTGCTGTCTGTGCTGGCGTATCTGTATGACTCTGTATCTCACTGGAATAATCGTAATCTCTGATTGTGAAACGTCTCTGCTGTCTGAGCTGGCGTATCCCTGTATGACACTGTATCTCACTGGAATAATCGTAATCTCTGACTGTGAAACGTCTCTGCTGTCTGTGCTGGTGTATCTGCATGACTCTGTATCTCACTGGAATAATCGTAATCTCTGACTGTGAAACGTCTCTGCTGTCTGTGCCTGCGTACCCCTGTATGACTCTGTATCTCACTGGAATAATCGTAATCTCTGACTGTGAAACGTCTCTGCTGTCTGTGCTGGCGTATCCCTGTATGACTCTGTATCTCACTGGAATAATCGTAATCTCTGACTGTGAAACGTCTCTGCTGTCTGTGCCTGCGTACCCCTGTATGACTCTGTATCTCACTGGAATAATCGTAATCCCTGATTGTGAAACGTCTCTGCTGTCTCTGCTGGCGTATCCCTGTATGACTCTGTATCTCACTGGAATAATCGTAATCTCTGACTGTGAAACGTCTCTGCTGTCTGTGCTGGCGTATCCCTGTATGACTGTGTATCTCACTGGAATAATCGTAATCTCTGACTGTGAAACGTCTCTGCTGTCTCTGCTGGCGTATCTATATGACTCTGTATCTCACTGGAATAATCGTAATCTCTGACTGTGAAACGTCTCTGCTGTCTGTGCTGGCGTATCCCTGTATGACTGTGTGTCTCACTGGAATAATCGTAATCTCTGACTGTGAAACGTCTCTGCTGTCTCTGCTGGCGTATCCCTGTATGACTCTGTATCTCACTGGAATAATCGTAATCTCTGACTGTGAAACGTCTCTGCTGTGTGTGCTGGCGTATCCCTGTATGACTCTGTATCTCACTGGAATAATCGTAATCTCTGACTGTGAAACGTCTCTGCTGTCTGTGCTGGCGTATCCCTGTATGACTGTGTATCTCACTGGAATAATCGTAATCTCTGACTGTGAAACGTCTCTGCTGTCTGTGCTGGCGTATCTGTATGACTCTGTATCACACTGGAATAATCGTAATCTCTGACTGTGAAACGTCTCTGCTGTCTGTGCTGGCGTATCCCTGTATGACTGTGTATCTCACTGGAATAATCGTAATCTCTGATTGTGAAACGTCTCTGCTGTCTGTGCTGGCGTATCCCGGTATGACTCTGTATCTCACTGGAATAATCGTAATCTCTGACTGTGAAACGTCTCTGCTGTCTGTGCTGGCGTATCCCGGTATGACTCTGTATCTCACTGGAATAATCGTAATCTCTGACTGTGAAACGTCTCTGCTGTCTGTGCTGGCGTATCTGTATGACTCTGTATCTCACTGGAATAATCGTAATCTCTGACTGAAACGTCTCTGCTGGCGTATCCCTGTATGACTCTGTATCTCACTGGAATAATCGTAATCTCTGACTGTGAAACGTCTCTGCTGTCTGTGCTGGCGTATCTGCATGACTCTGTATCTCACTGGAATAATCGTAATCTCTGACTGTGAAACGTCTCTGCTGTCTCTGCTGGCGTATCCCTGTATGACTCTGTATCTCACTGGAATAATCGTAATCTCTGACTGTGAAACGTCTCTGCTGTCTCTGCTGGCGTATCTGTATGACTCTGTATCTCACTGGAATAATCGTAATCTCTGACTGAAACGTCTCTGCTGTCTCTGCTGGTGTATCCCTGTATGACTCTGTATCTCAGTGGAATAATCGTAATCTCTGACTGTGAAACGTCTCTGCTGTCTGTGCTGGCGTGTCTGTATGACTCTGTATCTCACTGGAATAATCGTAATCTCTGACTGAAACGTCTCTGCTGGCGTATCCCTGTTTGACTCTGTATCTCACTGGAATAATCCTAATCTCTGACTGTGAAACGTCTCTGCTGTCTCTGCTGGCGTATCCCTGTATGACTCTGTATCTCACTGGAATAATCGTAATCTCTAACTGTGAAACGTCTCTGCTGTCTGTGCTGGCGTATCCCGGTATGACTCTGTATCTCACTGGAATAATCGTAATCTCTGACTGTGAAACATCTCTGCTGTCTCTGCTGGCGTATCCCTGTATGACTCTGTATCTCACTGGAATAATCGTAATCTCTGACTGTGAAACGTCTCTGCTGTCTCTGCTGGCGTATCCCTGTATGACTCTGTATCTCACTGGAATAATCGTAATCTCTGACTGTGAAACGTCTCTGCTGTCTCTGCTGGCGTATCCCTGTATGACTCTGTATCTCACTGGAATAATCGTAATCTCTGACTGTGAAACGTCTCTGCTGTCTGTGCTGGCGTATCTGTATGACTCTGTATCTCACTGGAATAATCGTAATCTCTGACTGTGAAACGTCTCTGCTGTCTCTGCTGGCGTATCCCTGTATGACTCTGTATCTCACTGGAATAATCGTAATCTCTGACTGTGAAACGTCTCTGCTGTCTCTGCTGGCGTATCCCTGTATGACTCTGTATCTCACTGGAATAATCGTAATCTCTGACTGTGAAACGTCTCTGCTGTCTCTGCTGTCTCTGCTGGCGTATCCCTGTATGACTCTGTATCTCACTGGAATAATCGTAATCTCTAACTGTGAAACGTCTCTGCTGTCTGTGCTGGCGTGTCCCGGTATGACTCAGTATCTCACTGGAATAATCGTAATCTCTGACTGTGAAACATCTCTGCTGTCTGTGCTGGCGTATCTGTATGACTCTGTATCTCACTGGAATAATCGTAATCTCTGACTGAAACGTCTCTGCTGTCTCTGCTGGCGTATCCCTGTATGACTCTGTATCTCACTGGAATAATCGTAATCTCTGACTGTGAAACGTCTCTGCTGTCTCTGCTGGCGTATCCCTGTATGACTCTGTATCTCACTGGAATAATCGTAATCTCTGACTGTGAAACGTCTCTGCTGTCTCTGCTGGCGTATCCCTGTATGACTCTGTATCTCACTGGAATAATCGTAATCTCTGACTGTGAAACGTCTCTGCTGTCTGTGCTGGCGTATCCCTGTATGACTCTGTATCTCACTGGAATAATCGTAATCTCTGACTGTGAAACGTCTCTGCTGTCTCTGCTGGCGTATCCCTGTATGACTCTGTATCTCACTGGAATAATCGTAATCTCTGACTGTGAAACGTCTCTGCTGTCTCTGCTGGCATATCCCTGTATGACTCTGTATCTCACTGGAATAATCGTAATCTCTGACTGTGAAACGTCTCTGCTGTCTCTGCTGGCGTATCCCTGTATGACTCTGTATCTCACTGGAATAATCGTAATCTCTGACTGTGAAACGTCTCTGCTGTCTCTGCTGGCGTATCCCTGTATGACTCTGTATCTCACTGGAATAATCGTAATCTCTAACTGTGAAACGTCTCTGCTGTCTGTGCTGGCGTGTCCCGGTATGACTCAGTATCTCACTGGAATAATCGTAATCTCTGACTGTGAAACATCTCTGCTGTCTGTGCTGGCGTATCTGTATGACTCTGTATCTCACTGGAATAATCGTAATCTCTGACTGAAACGTCTCTGCTGTCTCTGCTGGCGTATCCCTGTATGACTCTGTATCTCACTGGAATAATCGTAATCTCTGACTGTGAAACGTCTCTGCTGTCTCTGCTGGCGTATCCCTGTATGACTCTGTATCTCACTGGAATAATCGTAATCTCTGACTGTGAAACGTCTCTGCTGTCTCTGCTGGCGTATCCCTGTATGACTCTGTATCTCACTGGAATAATCGTAATCTCTGACTGTGAAACGTCTCTGCTGTCTGTGCTGGCGTATCCCTGTATGACTCTGTATCTCACTGGAATAATCGTAATCTCTGACTGTGAAACGTCTCTGCTGTCTGTGCTGGCGTATCCCTGTATGACTCTGTATCTCACTGGAATAATCGTAATCTCTGACTGTGAAACGTCTCTGCTGTCTCTGCTGGCGTATCCCTGTATGACTCTGTATCTCACTGGAATAATCGTAATCTCTGACTGTGAAACGTCTCTGCTGTCTCTGCTGGCGTATCCCTGTATGACTCTGTATCTCACTGGAATAATCGTAATCTCTGACTGTGAAACGTCTCTGCTGTCTGTGCTGGCGTATCCCTGTATGACTCTGTATCTCACTGGAATAATCGTAATCTCTGACTGTGAAACGTCTCTGCTGTCTCTGCTGGCGTATCCCTGTATGACTCTGTATCTCACTGGAATAATCGTAATCTCTGACTGTGAAACTTCTCTGCTGTCTCTGCTGGCGTGTCTGTCTGACTCTGTATCTCACTGGAATAATCGTAATCTCTGACTGTGAAACGTCTCTGCTGTCTGTGCTGGCGTATCCCTTTTTTGTGATCAATTTTTTCTTTTATTAAACAATACAAAATAACAATTCACAAATATAATGCATTCAATTAAATACTGAAAAACATAAAAGCACCCCCCCCCCCAAAACAAAAAAAAAAAAAAAAAAAAACCCCTATTTCCCTCCCCTTCTCACCCTCATTCCAGACCATTTTATGTTATTCTAACAAGCTTTTGAGGTTCACAGAAAGCAAAGTCCACATCTTTATTGTTGACCCCTTCGCCCCATGCACTCGGGCTGTCGATAATTCTAGATACACTATATCTAGGTATGTGAGGACCCAGATCCTACGTGAAAGGGAATGGGGCGGCTTCCAGTGCATTGCAACCAATTTTTTTGCTGCTGTAAGCCCAGCTAATACTGCTCGTTTCTTGGCCAGGGATAAGCCCAGGTTAGACAGGTCATTTAGAATGAGTGTGCCTGGTGCATGAGGCACGTTAATCTCAAATATCTCTGATAAATTAGAGGCAACCATCTCCCAAAACCTGGCCACCGGCAGGCAGTCCCAAAACATATGAAAATAAGTACCCTCAGCCATTACATCACATAAAGTACAACTCGGATCAGGAATTATTTTCATTGAACAGAGCTTCCTTGGTGTGAAGTAAACCCTATGTACGAAATTATAATGTATGTGCTGGTGGTCGTGATTCCTGGAAGAAATTAGAATGTTGGACCAAACATTATCCCAGTCAAAGTCCGGATCCAGATCCGGGATATCGGCCCTCCATACTGCATCTAATGCCAGGGGTCTATAAGCATGTTGTGAAACGAACCGGTAGAATTTGGAAACAAAGCCACTTGTACCATTAGAAGTGTTTAAAACTTTCTGTACTGGGTGTGGATTTAAAGGACCTTGCAGTGGAACACCATTGGCCCTTAAAGCTGACCTCAACTGTAAATAAAAGAAAAAGGAAGAACGAGGTAAATCAAATTCTGTACACAGATCCTGAAAAGAACGCAGGCCTTCATTTCCATAGATATTCCTTAATGTATTAACCCCTTTCACTTTCCACGGATGAAACTGGATGGGCTGTCCACCAATCAACAGTCTGGCATTATTAAATAATGGGGAACGTGGGTTCCATGCATAGGGGCAGCCACACAGTTTCTCCACTGCACTCCAGACAGACAGCAATTGTGATACAATAGGGCCAAACCTGCGGCGACATTGAGTGATAGGAATGTTAGAATACAGAAGATCTTGGAGGGAATAGGGATGTACTAAGCTCTCCTCCAGGGCCCGCCATGACACTGATGTCTCTGGCTGGAACCAGGTTAATAAAGGTCTAAGTGTAAAGGCCCAATAATAGTGTTTAAAATTGGGGAGAGACAGACCCCCGGCCAGTCTCTCACGCTGAATCGTAGAGATCTTAATGCGCGGGCGTCTATTCCGCCACAGAAATTTAGTCATGGCTGTTTGTAGCTTGCTCCAATAGTGATTTGGTGGAGGAAGAGGTAACATCGAACTAAAAAAATTTACTCTGGGTAGAATGTTCATTTTAACTATCGATACACGACTACGAAGTGAATTGGGCAGCGAAGACCATTTATCTAGATCAGAAATTATTTTCCGAAGCGTGTTACCATAGTTATGTTTAACCATTGCCTGTACTGAGGGGAAGACATCTATCCCCAAGTATGTAAAAGTTTTAACTACTGGGATGTAAGGGACGGATGCATCAATCATTGCTTGATTCAGTGGTAACAAAGCCGATTTCTGCCAGTTTATCTTGAATCCAGAAATTTGGCTATATCGATCAAAAATGGACAATATTTGCGGGATACACTGTGTAGCATTGTCCATATACAATAACACATCATCCGCGTATAATGAAACGTGATGTTGCGTTCCATTAATAGAAATTGGAGATAGAGTGGGCGTCTGACGAATAGTTTGTGCTAGGGGCTCCAAAAACAGAGCAAACAACAAAGGACTTAACGGACAACCCTGCCTTGACCCTCTTGAAATGGCAAAGGATGGAGAGCATAACTTGCCTGTAAGCACCTTAGCTGTTGGATTGTTATACAACACCTTGATCAGATTGATAAAAGGGGCGCCAAACCCCATTGCTCCAAGTACCGAACACAAAAAGGGCCATTCTAGGCGGTCGAAGGCCTTCATCGCATCGAGCGAAAGGACAGCTGCTGGGGAAGGTAGATTTTGGGCGCCGTCTATAACATGCAAGAGCCTCCTTACATTGTCGGCGGCCAGCCTTGACTTTATAAACCCTGTCTGATCGCTATGAACTAATTTCGTCATATGAGCTTGAAGTCGCCTAGCCAACACTTTGGCATAGATTTTTAAATCAGCATTCAGGAGTGAAAGGGGCCTGTAGCCAGCGCACTCTGTCGGGTCCCTGCCTTTTTTAAGAAGCAAGGATAACAAGGCCGTATTGACGTCTCTCAAAAATGAGCCCTCTTTAATAGAAGACAATATCATTTCTGTGAGCAGGGGGCCGAGCAGGGGCCAAAATGTAATGTTTAGCTCAGGTGGAATACCATCTGGGCCTGGCGATGAGCCCTTTCGCATATCCATCACCGCCTTCTCAATTTCCTGGTGTGTGATAGGTGCATTCAGATTTTCAGAATCACTGTCAGAAAGACGCTCCACATGGATATTGCCTAAAAAGTCATCGCAAGCAGACTGGACAAAGTTATTCTCTGAGCTATACAGATCCTTGTAGAAAGAGACAAAGGTTGCATTCACTATCTTGGGATCAGTTAAAACAGTGCCATCTATGGACTTGACACCAAAAATATCCGCAAAATTTTCATTTGTCCGAAGCCTCAAGGCCAGCAGGTGGCTAGGTCTGGCGGAGTGAAAGTAATAAGTCTGCCTGGTCCTATGCATTAGAAATTCCGATCGACGCCTGAGGAGAGAATTAATTTCTTTTTTAATTACATCTTTTTGTAGTGCGACAGCATCGCTGTAATTGCTGGCGTATCCCTGTATGACTCTGTATCTCACTGGAATAATCGTAATCTCTGACTGAAACGTCTCTGCTGTCTCTGCTGGCGTATCCCTTATGACTCTGTATCTCACTGGAATAATCGTAATCTCTGACTGTGAAACGTCTCTGCTGTCTCTGCTGGCGTATCCCTGTATGACTCTGTATCTCACTGGAATAATCGTAATCTCTGACTGTGAAACGTCTCTGCTGGCGTATCTGCATGACTCTGTATCTCACTGGAATAATTGTAATCTTTGATTGTGAAACCTCTCTGCTGTCTGTGCTGGCGTATCCCTGTATGACTCTGTATCTCACTGGAATAATCGTAATCTCTGACTGTGAAACGTCTCTGCTGTCTGTGCTGGCGTATCTGTATGACACTGTATCTCACTGGAATAATCGTAATCTCTGACTGTGAAACGTCTCTGCTGTCTGTGCTGGCGTATCCCTGTATTACTCTGTATCTCACTGGAATAATTGTAATCTCTGACTGTGAAACGTCTCTGCTGTCGTATCCCTGTATTACTCTGTATCTCACTGGAAAAATCGTAATCTCTGACTGTGAAACGTCTCTGCTGTCTCTGCTGGCGTATCTGTATGACTCTGTATCTCACTGGAATAATCGTAATCTCTGACTGTGAAACGTCTCTGCTGTCTGTGCTGGCGTATCTGCATGACTCTGTATCTCACTGGAATAATCGTAATCTCTGACTGTGAAACGTCTCTGCTGGCGTATCCCTGTATGACTCTGTATCTCACTGGAATAATCGTAATCTCTGACTGTGAAACGTCTCTGCTGTCTGTGCTGGCGTATCTGTATGACACTGTATCTCACTGGAATAATTGTAATCTCTGACTGTGAAACGTCTCTGCTGTCTCTGCTGGCGTATCCATGTATGACTCTGTATCTCACTGGAATAATCGTAATCTCTGACTGTGAAACGTCTCTGCTGTCTGTGCTGGCATATCTGCATGACTCTGTATCTCACTGGAATAATCGTAATCTCTGACTGTGAAACGTCTCTGCTGTCTCTGCTGGCGTATCTCTGTATGACTCTGTATCTCACTGGAATAATTGTAATCTCTGATTGTGAAACCTCTCTGCTGTCTGTGCTGGCGTATCCCTGGATGACTCTGTATCTCACTGGAATAATCGTAATCTCTGACTGTGAAACGTCTCTGCTGTCTGTGCTGGCGTATCTGTATGACACTGTATCTCACTGGAATAATCGTAATCTCTGACTGTGAAACGTCTCTGCTGTCTGTGCTGGCGTATCCCTGTATTACTCTGTATCTCACTGGAATAATTGTAATCTCTGACTGTGAAACGTCTCTGCTGGCGTATCCCTGTATGACTCTGTATCTCACTGGAATAATCGTAATCTCTGACTGTGAAACGTCTCTGCTGTCTCTGCTGGCGTATCCCTGTATGACTCTGTATCTCACTGGAATAATCGTAATCTCTGACTGTGAAACGTCTCTGCTGTGTGTGCTGGCGTATCCCTGTATGACTCTGTATCTCACTGGAATAATCGTAATCTCTGACTGTGAAACGTCTCTGCTGTCTGTGCTGGCGTATCTGTATGACTCTGTATCACACTGGAATAATCGTAATCTCTGACTGAAACGTCTCTGCTGTCTCTGCTGGCGTATCCCTTATGACTCTGTATCTCACTGGAATAATCGTAATCTCTGACTGTGAAACGTCTCTGCTGTCTGTGCTGGCGTATCTGTATGACTCTGTATCTCACTGGAATAATCATAATCTCTGACTGTGAAACGTCTCTGCTGTCTGTGCTGGCGTATCTGTATGACTCTGTATCTCACTGGAATAATCATAATCTCTGACTGTGAAACGTCTCTGCTGTCTGTGCTGGCGTATCCCTGTATGACTCTGTATCTCACTGGAATAATCGTAATCTCTGACTGAAACGTCTCTTCTGTCTCTGCTGGCGTATCCCTGTATGACTCTGTATCTCACTGGAATAATCGTAATCTCTGACTGTGAAACGTCTCTGCTGTGTGTGCTGGCGTATCCCTGTATGACTCTGTATCTCACTGGAATAATCGTAATCTCTGACTGTGAAACGTCTCTGCTGTGTGTGCTGGCGTATCCCTGTATGACTCTGTATCTCACTGGAATAATTGTAATCTCTGATTGTGAAACCTCTCTGCTGTCTGTGCTGGCGTATCTGTATGACTCTGTATCTCACTGGAATAATCGTAATCTCTGACTGTGAAACGTCTCTGCTGTCTGTGCTGGCGTATCCCTGTATGACTCTGTATCTCACTGGAATAATCGTAATCTCTGACTGTGAAACGTCTCTGCTGTGTGTGCTGGCGTATCCCTGTATGACTCTGTATCTCACTGGAATAATCGTAATCTCTGACTGTGAAAGGTCTCTGCTGTCTGTGCTGGCGTATCTGTATGACTCTGTATCTCACTGGAATAATCGTAATCTCTGACTGAAACGTCTCTGCTGTCTCTGCTGGCGTATCCCTTATGACTCTGTATCTCACTGGAATAATCGTAATCTCTGACTGTGAAACGCTCTGCTGTCTGTGCTGGCGTATCTGTATGACTCTGTATCTCACTGGAACAATCGTAATCTCTGACTGTGAAACGTCTCTGCTGTCTCTGATGGCGTATTCCGGTATGACTCTGTATCTCACTGGAATAATCGTAATCTCTGACTGTGAAACGTCTCTGCTGTCTCTGCTGGCGTATCCCTGTATGACTCTGTATCTCACTGGAATAATCGTAATCTCTGACTGTGAAACGTCTCTGCTGGCGTATCTGCATGACTCTGTATCTCACTGGAATAATCGTAATCTCTGACTGTGAAACGTCTCTGCTGTCTGTGCTGGCGTATCTGCATGACTCTGTATCACACTGGAATAATCGTAATCTCTGACTGTGAAACGTCTCTGCTGGCGTATCCCTGTATTACTCTGTATCTCACTGGAATAATTGTAATCTCTGACTGTGAAACGTCTCTGCTGTCTCTGCTGGCGTATCCCTGTATGACTCTGTATCTCACTGGAATAATCGTAATCTCTGACTGTGAAAAGTTTCTGCTGTGTGTGCCGGCGTATCCCTGTATGACTCTGTATCTCACTGGAATAATCGTAATCTCTGACTGTGAAACGTCTCTGCTGTCTGTGCTGGCGTATCTGCACGACTCTGTATCTCACTGGAATAATCGTAATCTCTGACTGTGAAAAGTCTCTGCTGTGTGTGCCGGCGTATCCCTGTATGACTCTGTATCTCACTGGAATAATCGTAATCTCTGACTGTGAAACGTCTCTGCTGTGTGTGCTGGCGTATCCCTGTATGACTCTGTATCTCACTGGAATAATCGTAATCTCTGACTGTGAAACGTCTCTGCTGTCTCTGCTGGCGTATCTGTATGACTCTGTATCTCACTGGAATAATCGTAATCTCTGATTGTGAAACGTCTCTGCTGGCGTATCCCTGTATGACTCTGTATCTCACTGGAATAATCGTAATCTCTAACTGTGAAACGTCTCTGCTGTCTGTGCTGGTGTATCCCGGTATAACTCTGTATCTCACTGGAATAATCGTAATCTCTAACTGTGAAACGTCTCTGCTGTCTGTGCTGGCGTATCCCTGTATGACACTGTATCTCACTGGAATAATCGTAATCTCTGACTGTGAAACGTCTCTGCTGTCTGTGCTGGCGTATCTGTATGACACTGTATCTCACTGGAATAATTGTAATCTCTGACTGTGAAACGTCTCTGCTGTCTGTGCTGGCGTATCCCTGTATGACACTGTATCTCACTGGAATAATCGTAATCTCTGACTGTGAAACGTCTCTGCTGTCTGCGCTGGCGTATCTGCATGACTCTGTATCTCACTGGTATAATCGTAATCTCTGACTGTGAAACGTCTCTGCTGTCTGTGCTGGCGTATCTGTATGACTCTGTATCTCACTGGAATAATCGTAATCTCTGATTGTGAAACGTCTCTGCTGTCTGTGCTGGCGTATCCCTGTATTACTCTGTATCTCACTGGAATAATTGAAATCTCTGACTGTGAAACGTCTCTGCTGTCTGTGCTGGCGTATCTGTATGACTCTGTATCTCACTGGAATAATCGTAATCTCTGACTGTGAAACGTGTCTGCTGTCTGTGCTGGCGTATCTGTATGACACTGTATCTCACTGGAATAATTGTAATCTCTGATTGTGAAACGTCTCTGCTGTCTGTGCTGGCGTATCCCTGTATTACTCTGTATCTCACTGGAATAATTGTAATCTCTGACTGTGAAACGTCTCTGCTGTCTGTGCTGGCGTATCTGTATGACTCTGTATCTCACTGGAATAATCGTAATCCCTGACTGTGAAACGTCTCTGCTGTCTGTGCTGGTGTATCTGCATGACTCTGTATCTCACTGGTATAATCGTAATCTCTGGCTGTGAAACGTCTCTGCTGTCTGTGCTGGCGTATCCCTGTATTACTCTGTATCTCACTGGAATAATTGAAATCTCTGACTGTGAAACGTCTCTGCTGTCTCTGCTGGCGTATCTGTATGACTCTGTATCTCACTGGAATAATCGTAATCTCTGATTGTGAAACGTCTCTGCTGGCGTATCCCTGTATGACTCTGTATCTCACTGGAATAATCGTAATCTCTAACTGTGAAATGTCTCTGCTGTGTGTGCTGGCGTTTCCCTGTATGACACTGTATCTCACTGGAATAATCGTAATCTCTGACTGTGAAACGTCTCTGCTGTCTGTGCTGGCGTATCTGCATGACTCTGTATCTCACTGGAATAATCGTAATCTCTGACTGTGAAACGTCTCTGCTGTCTGTGCTGGTGTATCCCTGTATGACTCTGTATCTCACTGGAATAATCGTAATCTCTGACTGTGAAACGTCTCTGCTGTCTCTGGTGGCGTATTCCTGTATGACTGTATCTCACTGGAATAATCGTAATCTCTGACTGTGAAACGTCTCTGCTGTCTCTGGTGTCTCTGGTGGCTTATTCCTGTATGACTCTGTATCTCATTGGAATAATCGTAATCTCTGACTGTGAAATGTCTCTGCTGTCTCTAGTGGCGTATCTGCATGACTCTGTATCTCACTGGAATAATCGTAATCTCTGACTGTGAAACGTCTCTGCTGTCTCTGGTGGCGTATTCCTGTATGACTGTATCTCACTGGAATAATCGTAATCTCTGACTGTGAAACGTCTCTGCTGTCTGTGCTGGCGTATCTGTATGACTCTGTATCTCACTGGAATAATCGTAATCCCTGACTGTGAAACGTCTCTGCTGTCTGTGCTGGTGTATCTGCATGACACTGTATCTCACTGGTATAATCGTAATCTCTGGCTGTGAAACGTCTCTGCTGTCTGTGCTGGCGTATCCCTGTATTACTCTGTATCTCACTGGAATAATTGTAATCTCTGACTGTGAAACGTCTCTGCTGTCTCTGCTGGCATATCCCTGTATGACTCTGTATCTCACTGGAATAATCGTAATCTCTGACTGTGAAACGTCTCTGCTGTGTGTGCTGGCGTTTCCCTGTATGACACTGTATCTCACTGGAATAATCGTAATCTCTGACTGTGAAACGTCTCTGCTGTCTGTGCTGGCGTATCTGCATGACTCTGTATCTCACTGGTATAATCGTAATCTCTGACTGTGAAAAGTCTCTGCTGTGTGTGCCGGCGTATCCCTGTATGACTCTGTATCTCACTGGAATAATCGTAATCTCTGACTGTGAAACGTCTCTGCTGTCTGTGCTGGCGTATCTGTATGACACTGTATCTCACTGGAATAATTGTAATCTCTGATTGTGAAACCTCTCTGCTGTCTGTGCTGGCGTATCCCTGTATGACACTGTATCTCACTGGAATAATCGTAATCTCTGACTGTGAAACGTCTCTGCTGTCTGTGCTGGCGTATCTGCATGACTCTGTATCTCACTGGAATAATCGTAATCTCTGACTGTGAAACGTCTCTGCTGTCTGTGCTGGTGTATCCCTGTATGACTCTGTATCTCACTGGAATAATCGTAATCTCTGACTGTGAAACGTCTCTGCTGTCTCTGGTGGCGTATTCCTGTATGACTGTATCTCACTGGAATAATCGTAATCTCTGACTGTGAAACGTCTCTGCTGTCTCTGGTGTCTCTGGTGGCTTATTCCTGTATGACTCTGTATCTCATTGGAATAATCGTAATCTCTGACTGTGAAATGTCTCTGCTGTCTCTAGTGGCGTATCTGCATGACTCTGTATCTCACTGGAATAATCGTAATCTCTGACTGTGAAACGTCTCTGCTGTCTCTGGTGGCGTATTCCTGTATGACTGTATCTCACTGGAATAATCGTAATCTCTGACTGTGAAACGTCTCTGCTGTCTGTGCTGGCGTATCTGTATGACTCTGTATCTCACTGGAATAATCGTAATCCCTGACTGTGAAACGTCTCTGCTGTCTGTGCTGGTGTATCTGCATGACTCTGTATCTCACTGGTATAATCGTAATCTCTGACTGTGAAAAGTCACTGCTGTCTGTGCTGGTGTATCTGCATGACTCTGTATCTCACTGGTATAATCGTAATCTCTGACTGTGAAAAGTCTCTGCTGTGTGTGCCGGCGTATCCCTGTATGACTCTGTATCTCACTGGAATAATCGTAATCTCTGACTGTGAAACGTCTCTGCTGTCTGTGCTGGCGTATCTGCACGACACTGTATCTCACTGGAATAATCGTAATCTCTGACTGTGAAAAGTCTCTGCTGTGTGTGCCGGCGTATCCCTGTATGACTCTGTATCTCACTGGAATAATCGTAATCTCTGACCGTGAAACGTCTCTGCTGTCTGTGCTGGCGTATCTGCACGACTCTGTATCTCACTGGAATAATCGTAATCTCTGACTGTGAAAAGTCTCTGCTGTGTGTGCTGGCGTATCCCTGTATGACTCTGTATCTCACTGGAATAATCGTAATCTCTGATTGTGAAACGTCTCTGCTGTCTCTGCTGCCGTATCTGTATGACTCTGTATCTCACTGGAATAATCGTAATCTCTGACTGTGAAACGTCTCTGCTGTCTGTGCTGGCGTATCTGTATGACACTGTATCTCACTGGAATAATTGTAATCTCTGATTGTGAAACGTCTCTGCTGTCTGTGCTGGCGTATCTGTATGACACTGTATCTCACTGGAATAATCGTAATCTCTGACTGTGAAACGTCTCTGCTGTCTGTGCTGGCGTATCCCTGTATTACTCTGTATCTCACTGGAATAATTGTAATCTCTGACTGTGAAACGTCTCTGCTGTCTCTGCTGGCGTATCTGTATGACTCTGTATCTCACTGGAATAATCGTAATCTCTGACTGTGAAACGTGTCTGCTGTCTGTGCTGGCGTATCTGTATGACACTGTATCTCACTGGAATAATTGTAATCTCTGATTGTGAAACGTCTCTGCTGTCTGTGCTGGCGTATCTGTATGACACTGTATCTCACTGGAATAATCGTAATCTCTGACTGTGAAACGTCTCTGCTGTCTGTGCTGGCGTATCCCTGTATTACTCTGTATCTCACTGGAATAATCATAATCTCTGACTGTGAAACGTCTCTGCTGTCTGTGCTGGCGTATCCCTGTATGACTCTGTATCTCACTGGAATAATCGTAATCTCTGACTGTGAAACGTCTCTGCTGTCTGTGCTGGCGTATCTGCATGACTCTGTATCTCACTGGAATAATCGTAATCTCTGACTGTGAAACTTCTCTGCTGTCTGTGCTGGCGTATCCCTGTATGACTCTGTATCTCACTGGAATAATCGTAATCTCTGACTGTGAAACGTCTCTGCTGTCTGTGCCGGCGTATCCCTGTATGACTCTGTATCTCACTGGAATAATCGTAATCTCTGACTGTGAAACGTCTCTGCTGTCTCTGCTGGCGTATCCCTGTATGACTCTGTATCTCACTGGAATAATCGTAATCTCTGACTGTGAAACGTCTCTGCTGTCTGTGCTGGCGTATCTGTATGACACTGTATCTCACTGGAATAATTGTAATCTCTGACTTTGAAACGTCTCTGCTGTTTGTGCTGGCGTATCCCTGTATGACACTGTATCTCACTGGAATAATCGTAATCTCTGACTGTGAAACGTCTCTGCTGTCTGCGCTGGCGTATCTGTATGACACTGTATCTCACTGGAATAATTGTAATCTCTGATTGTGAAACGTCTCTGCTGTCTGTGCTGGCGTATCTGTATGACACTGTATCTCACTGGAATAATCGTAATCTCTGACTGTGAAACGTCTCTGCTGTCTCTGCTGGCGTATCCCTGTTTGACTGTATCTCACTGGAATAATCGTAATCTCTGACTGTGAAACGTCTCTGCTGTCTCTGCTGGCGTATCCCTGTTTGACTGTATCTCACTGGAATAATCGTAATCTCTGACTGTGAAACGTCTCTGCTGTCTCTGCTGGCGTATCCCTGTATGACTCTGTATCTCACTGGAATAATCGTAATCTCTGACTGAAACGTCTCTGCTGTCTCTGCTGGCGTATCCCTGTATGACTCTGTATCTCACTGGAATAATCGTAATCTCTGACTGTGAAACGTCTCTGCTGTCTGTGCTGGCGTATCCCTGTATTACTCTGTATCTCACTGGAATAATTGTAATCTCTGACTGTGAAACGTCTCTGCTGTCTCTGATGGCGTATTCCTGTATGACACTGTATCTCACTGGAATAATCGTAATCTCTGACTGTGAAACGTCTCTGCTGTCTCTGCTGGCGTATCCCTGTATGACTCTGTATCTCACTGGAATAATCGTAATCTCTGACTGTGAAACGTCTCTGCTGTCTCTGCTGGCGTATCCCTGTATGACTCTGTATCTCACTGGAATAATCGTAATCTCTGACTGTGAAATGTCTCTTCTGTCTCTGCTGGCGTATCCCTGTATGACTCTGTATCTCACTGGAATAATCATAATCTCTGACTGTAAAAAGTCTCTGCTGTCTCTGCTGGCGTATCCCTGTATGACTCTGTATCTCACTGGAATAATCGTAATCTCTGACTGTGAAAAGTCTCTGCTGTCTCTGCTGGCGTATCCCTGTATGACTCTGTATCTCACTGGAATAATCGTAATCTCTGACTGTGAAATGTCTCTTCTGTCTCTGCTGGCGTATCCCTGTATGACTCTGTATCTCACTGGAATAATCATAATCTCTGACTGTGAAACGTCTCTGCTGTCTGTGCTGGCGTATCCCTGTATGACTCTGTATCTCACTGGAATAATCGTAATCTCTGACTGTGAAATGTCTCTTCTGTCTCTGCTGGCGTATCCCTGTATGACTCTGTATCTCACTGGAATAATCGTAATCTCTGACTGTGAAACGTCTCTGCTGTCTCTGGTGGCTTATTCCTGTCTGACTCTGTATCTCACTGGAATAATCGTAATCTCTGACTGTGAAACGTCTCTGCTGTCTGTGCTGGCGTATCTGTATGACTCTGTATCTCACTGGAATAATCATAATCTCTGACTGTGAAACGTCTCTGCTGTCTGTGCTGGCGTATCCCTGTATGACTCTGTATCTCACTGGAATAATCGTAATCTCTGACTGTGAAACGTCTCTGCTGTCTGTGCTGGCGTATCTGTATGACTCTGTATCTCACTGGAATTATCATAATCTCTGACTGTGAAACGTCTCTGCTGGCGTATCCCTGTATGACTCTATCTCACTGGAATAATCGTAATCTCTGACTGTGAAACGTCTCTGCTTTCTGTGCTGGCGTATCTGCATGACTCTGTATCTCACTGGAATAATCGTAATCTCTGACTGTGAAACGTCTCTGCTGTGTGTGCTGGCGTATCCCTGTATGACACTGGATCTCACTGGAATAATCGTAATCTCTGACTGTGAAACGTCTTTGCTGTCTGTGCTGGCTTATCTGCATGACTCTGTATCTCACTGGAATAATCATAATCTCTGACTGTGAAACGTCTCTGCTGGCGTATCCCTGTATGACTCTATCTCACTGGAATAATCGTAATCTCTGACTGTGAAACGTCTCTGCTTTCTGTGCTGGCGTATCTGCATGACTCTGTATCTCACTGGAATAATCGTAATCTCTGACTGTGAAACGTCTCTGCTGTGTGTGCTGGCGTATCCCTGTATGACACTGCATCTCACTGGAATAATCGTAATCTCTGACTGTGAAACGTCTCTGCTGTGTGTGCTGGCGTATCCCTGTATGACTCTGTATCTCACTTGAATAATCGTAATCTCTGACTGTGAAACTTCTCTGCTGTCTGTGCTGGCGTATCTGCATGACTCTGTATCTCACTGGAATAATCGTAATCTCTGACTGTGAAACGTCTCTGCTGTCTCTGGTGGCGTATTCCTGTATGACTGTATCTCACTGGAATAATCGTAATCTCTGACTGTGAAACGTCTCTGCTGTCTCTGGTGGCGTATTCCTGTATGACTGTATCTCACTGGAATAATCGTAATCTCTGACTGTGAAACGTCTCTGCTGTCTCTGGTGGCTTATTCCTGTCTGACTCTGTATCTCACTGGAATAATCGTAATCTCTGACTGTGAAACGTCTCTGCTGTCTCTGGTGGCGTATTCCTGTATGACTGTATCTCACTGGAATAATCGTAATCTCTGACTCTGAAACGTCTCTGCTGTCTCTGGTGGCTTATTCCTGTATGACTCTGTATCTCACTGGAACAATCGTAATCTCTGACTGTGAAACGTCTCTGCTGTCTCTGGTGGCGTATTCCTGTATGACTGTATCTCACTGGAATAATCGTAATCTCTGACTGTGAAACGTCTCTGCTGTCTCTGGTGGCGTATTCCTGTATGACTGTATCTCACTGGAATAATCGTAATCTCTGACTGTGAAACGTCTCTGCTGTCTCTGGTGGCGTATTCCTGTATGACTGTATCTCACTGGAATAATCGTAATCTCTGACTGTGAAACGTCTCTGCTGTCTCTGGTGGCTTATTCCTGTATGACTCTGTATCTCACTGGAACAATCGTAATCCCTGACTGTGAAACGTCTCTGCTGTCTGTGCTGGCGTATCTGCATGACTCTGTATCTCACTGGTATAATCGTAATCTCTGACTGTGAAAAGTCTCTGCTGTGTGTGCCGGCGTATCCCTGTATGACTCTGTATCTCACTGGAATAATCGTAATCTCTGACTGTGAAACGTCTCTGCTGTGTGTGCTGGCGTATCCCTGTATGACTCTGTATCTCACTGGAATAATCGTAATCTCTGACTGTGAAACGTCTCTGCTGTCTCTGCTGGCGTATCTGTATGACTCTGTATCTCACTGGAATAATCGTAATCTCTGACTGTGAATCGTCTCTGCTGTCTGTGCTGGCGTGTCCCTGTATGACACTGTATCTCACTGGAATAATCGTAATCTCTGGCTGTGAAACGTCTCTGCTGTCTGTGCTGGCGTATCTGTATGACACTGTATCTCACTGGAATAATTGTAATCTCTGACTGTGAAACGTCTCTGCTGTCTGTGCTGGCGTATCCCTGTATGACACTGTATCTCACTGGAATAATCGTAATCTCTGACTGTGAAACGTCTCTGCTGTCTGTGCTGGCGTATCTGCATGACTCTGTATCTCACTGGTATAATCGTAATCTCTGACTTTGAAACGTCTCCGCTGTGTGTGCCGGCGTATCCCTGTATGACTCTGTATCTCACTGGAATAATCGTAATCTCTGACTGTGAAACGTCTCTGCTGTCTGTGCTGGCGTGTCCCTGTCTGACTCTGTATCGCACTGGAATAATCGTAATCTCTAACTGTGAAACGTCTCTGCTGTCTGTGCTGGCGTATCCCGGTATGACTCTGTATCTCACTGGAATAATCGTAATCTCTAACTGTGAAACGTCTCTGCTGTCTGTGCTGGCGTATCCCTGTATGACACTGTATCTCACTGGAATAATCGTAATCTCTGACTGTGAAACGTCTCGCTGTCTGTGCTGGCGTATCCCTGTACGACTCTGTATCTCACTGGAATAATCGTAATCTCTGACTGTGAAACGTCTCTGCTGTCTGTGCTGGCGTATCCCTGTATGACTCTGTATCTCACTGGAATAATCGTAATCTCTGACTGTGAAACGTCTCTGCTGTCTGTGCTGGCGTATCTGCATGACTCTGTATCTCACTGGAATAATCGTAATCTCTGACTGTGAAACGTCTCTGCTGTCTGTGCCGGCGTATCCCTGTATGACTCTGTATCTCACTGGAATATTCGTAATCTCTGACTGTGAAACGTCTCTGCTGTCTGTGCTGGCGTATCCCTGTATGACTCTGTATCTCACTGGAATAATCGTAATCTCTGACTGTGAAACGTCTCTGCTGTGTGTGCCGGCGTATCCCTGTATGACTCTGTATCTCACTGGAATAATCGTAATCTCTGACTGTGAAACGTCTCTGCTGTCTGTGCCGGCGTATCCCTGCCTGACTGTGTGTCTGTCTCTCTCTCTCCGTCCCGCCCTTTCCTAGTTGGGGGCGGAGTCGGGCGTCGATAACCCAAACCTGCGGGCGATGAAGACGGTGTTTCGGGTCATGCCCTTTGTTATCCTCCCTCTCACCATCAATTTTCCCACGGTAAGATCGCTCTCTCCCTCCCTCTCTCTCTCTTTCTGAGAGACACTGCAGACGGCCTTTGCGAAAACGGTCTTTACATGAATGTCGGCAGAGGCAGTTTATTAGAAACACTTCAGATAATGGCATCAGCTTTAAAACTTGTGCAGATTAATGTCAGCAGGGACAGTTAATCAGAGACTCATTGGGCACAGCAGTAACGTCTTTTCAGACGGAGAGTGATCAAAGCGCCCGAGTCATTCATTTTTAACCAGAGGCCCAGAGAGCGCAAACCTCCCCCGGGGCAGCACAGTCGAAATCTTGCAGAATGAACATGGCTTGTCAGAAATGTAAGCTATCTGCAACACAGGATTTCAAGATGGCTCCCATGATGGCCATATTGTTTGATGCAGCACGTTTCAAACTGATGAGTTCTGTCCCTGATGCAAGACCAATCAACCCACAAAATGTGGGTGACATCACAGGGAGTGAAGTTATCGCATGTCTTTGCATTCGAAGATGGCTATTGTAGCCGCCATATTGATTGATCAAACGGGATCAAATTCAATTGGGTCTGTCCCTGATGTCATGGCAACCCACCCACAATATTTCAGGGATATGCGTGTATTTCTTTTTGAGTTATCTTGTACACAGGCAGACACAAAGACTGACAGACCAACATTAGCAAAAACATAACCTCCGTATTGGAGGTAATGAGACTTCAGAGAGCAGGTGGGGAGATGTGGGTTATGTAACGGGAGGAGCGTAGTCACAAGACTGTCGTGGTTTTGCACATCTCATGCACATGCCCAGCCGTTCTCCGTCTCCTGAACTTTAATCTACGCAATGCGTGGTATCACCCCACACAGCAGTTGATGAGACACTGCTCTTTGCTGTGTGTGAGCTTAGAAACTACTTCTGGTGGTTTCCCGCAGCTGGCCGGCCACACAGCAGCAAACGTGGACTTGCTTGATACCAGCGAAGCCCATCCGCCTTCCCAGTTTAGTCTAGTTGACATCAGGAAGTCACTTGCATAGCCAAATGAATTTCTTTTCAGCACAACTGGTAGTCTAGTGATGGCTTGAAATTTATCAACAAAGCCACTTTGCTAATTTTGGCTGTGCATCCAGTTAGCTAACTGAGACCAACACTGGGGACTTATAGATGATGTAGCAGCTGACGATGTTAAGCTGTTTTTCAAGATGGACGAAATACACTGCCTGGCCAAAAAAAAAGTCGCACACTCAAATATTTAGTTGGAACCCCTTTAGCTTTGATTACAGTGCATATTCGTCTAGTCATTGTTTTGACGACTATATGCAACGCCAGAACATTTATTTTCGATCAGAAATGCCTTAATTTTTGGTCAAGATCTTGTCTTCTCGACATAATGGTTGAACCACTCGGTGGTCTTTCTTGATGACATCCCAATAACTTTTATTGTGTTTAAGGTCAGGATTTTGTGGTGGCAAATTTGTTTGTGAAAATGATTCCTCATACTTGTTTTTGTCATTCATGGTTTTCTTTGCTAAATAGAGGCCGGTAATTTGCCCATTCTGAAATATTGTAACATCTTTTCCACCATCAAGGGATCTGTCTTCCGACATGATTTTTTAAGAAATGATTAGCGACGCACTTCATCAGTCAGGGTTAAAATGATAATTGCCAGCTGAAACATATTAATAACCGCAGTAATGATCCAATTATAGAATTTGTTCATTAATTTCCAAACGGTGACTTTTTTTTTGGCCCGGGCAGTGTAGTTTAGCTAGTGAGGCTGGTGTGCTGTGAGGAGCAAAGCATGTGTTGTTGGTTGGGCAGCTACCTACTATTAGTTAGTGTGGCTGGCAGTTGCTAACGGGACGATTTACTTTCAGTCGTGACTGAAAGTGGTCCAATATGGTGTCACGCCAGCAGTATTTTAACATGATGGCATTCAGCTAATATTGAATTTCAAAAAAATGGTGAATCTCGTAGTAAGGCCAAACGTTATTAGCCAGCTCTCAGTCATATCTTGCACTTATACCTTGCCATGAAATGTTATAATTATCCAGGTCGCTAGCTACAGCTGAAAAGCTGTCAGTATTCACCAGCTAGGTTGCCAGCTTACGAGATTGAGCGAGTTATGATGGCAAATAAAACTTAATGGTGACATAGAATCAAAAACCGTCTTTACCTTGTCTATGTTGAATAACGGTAGTCTACCCGTATTCGAGAACATACGAAAAGTGCTAGACATTCTGAACATCTCCGTTTCAAAGAAATTCCTCTTTTAAAAACGACCGCCAGAAAACGGGCCAATCTGAACAACGGATACATATGATGTCACATGTATCTCACTGCCCCCCCCCCCCCCCCACTCTCATTCAGTTTCCTCCCCTTCAGAATAATTTGCTTACACGTCTTTATGCAAATCATAATCGATTTCCGTTTCACTAGTGGGGAAATCCACCGTAATGCACGTGAAACGGATTAACTTATTGCACAAGGACTTAAATTCTGCAAATGAAATTTCTGCAGTGCGCTTTGATTGAATACTTGCTGACTACGGCACAGGATTGTCAATGCGAGATACTCCGAATGCATAAGCCTTGGCAGCATGGGGGGGGAAAAAAAAAACATTCAAAAATAATTACCATTCAGAAACGTTTAAATCCAGCCTTTGCTGGACTGGTTCTTCCTCCAATTCGGTGTCCTCATCCGATTCGGGCTCAAACATATAAGGCTGAATCTCTGAATACGCCACAGCTGCATGAAGTTAGTCTGTCCATTTTCCGAAGCCGGCGAGAGTTTTCCATTTTCCCAACCCCTCTGGGCGAAGTTTCATTCTTTTGAATGGCAGCAAAGCCAGCCAATCAGCGTCGGGTGCTTGCATTTCATAATGAGGTTGCCAGTTAAGCCCGAAAGGTCGCCAAATATGTGCTGTTGTGGCCCAATTTGTTATGACATTTATGACAGCAAGGGATGTCAGACAAAATTTTAAAACTTAAACAGGTTTAAGTAAAGAAAGACCAACACTAACCTACAATTTACACTATTGACCAAGATTGATAATATACAAGAAAAAAAATATTTACAGTCCCTTGAAATGGGGTTGCTTAGTGATGTTCCGGGTGAGGAAAATGCTCCAACACAGGCAAAAATCCACAAAAAGCTTCACAGGTCTAGAAAAGAGTGACAGGTCTGGTCAAATGTATCCTTCTGCTTGCAATTTCTCCTACTACTTTACTCTCTCAATTTTTCTCCTTGT
>CM056579.1:9225839-9230839 GCA_029721435.1 Gymnothorax reevesii | reverse complement strand
TTGTGTGTGTGTGTGTCCATGTTAGCATTAGTGTGTGTGTGTCCATGTTAGCATTAGAATTAATAAGATTGTGTGTGTGTATCCATGTTAGCTTTAGTATGTGTGTGTCCATGTTAGCATTAGAATTAATAAGTTTGTGTGTGTGTATCCATGTTAGCATTAGTGTGTATGTGTCCATGTTAGCATTAGAATTAATAAGTTTGTGTGTGTGTATCCATGTTAGCATTAGTGTGTGTGTGTCCATGTTAGCATTAGAATTAATGAGTTTGTGTGTGTCCGTGTCCATGTTAGCATTAGAATTAATGAGTTTGTTTGTGTGTGTGTCCATGTTAGCATTAGTATTAGAGTGTGTGTGTGTGTCCATGTAGGCATTAGAATTGGAATGTGTGTCTGTCCATCTTTTTATTAGAGTGTGTGTGTGTGTGTGTGTGTGTGTGTGTGTACATGTTAGCATTAGAACTGGAGAGCGTGTGTGTGTCCATCTTAGCATTAGAATGTATGTGTGTCCATCTTAGCATTAGAGAGAGTGTGTGTGTCCATGTTATTATTAGAGAGTATGTGTGTGTCCATGTTAGCATTAGAGAGTATGTGGGTGTCCATGTTACCATTAGTGAGTGACATGTTAGCATTAGAGTGTGTGTGTGTGTGTGTGTGTGTGTGTGTGTGTGTGTGTGTGTCCATGTTAGCATTAGCCTTAGTGTGTGTGCTGACCCATGTTAGCATTAGTGTGTGTGTGTGTGTGTCCATCCATGTTAGCATTAGAGTGTGTCCATGTTAGCATTAGAATTAGTGTGTGTGTGTGTGTCCATGTTAGTGGCACCATTACTGCCGTCATTAACTTCTCACCTCTCTGCAATCCCTCTCCCTGCAGGTCCTCTTCGACAGACTTTCTCCCACAATCCTTTGCAACAGACTTCAAGCTCCAGCGGAGCAGCTAAAGTAGCAAGTCCCAGCTCGGGTGCAGGGCAAGTGGGCGGGAAGAAGAGGCCATGGGAGGAGACGATTGGCTGAAGGCTGGGCGGCAGCAGCGTGTATATAATGTACAGAGAGGGAGGGCCCGTGCGCAGGGTGCATGGCCTGGATTGGCCACCTCACTCACCTGAGGAGGACTTCATGAATGCTTTATATGGATTGGCTGCTTCCAAGATGTGGGCGGGCAAATGAACTCTCAGATGGCCCCTATTTCTGTGTGTTTGCTTGCGTGCGTGCGTGCGTGCGCGCGCGTGTCCTGTGTGGGAATTGTGCATTTAAGTGTGTGTGTGTGTGTGCGTGTGTGTGTGCGTGCGCGTACGGTCCTATTTGGGAAGTGGGTGTGTGTGTGTGTGTGTGTGTGTGTGTGTGTGTGTGCGCGTGCGCGCGTACGGTCCTATGTAGGAATTGTGCATTTAAGTGTGTGCGTGTATGTGTGGGTGTGTGTGTGTGTGTGTGCGCGCGCGCGCGCGCGCGTGCGTGCATGTGGTCCTATGTGGGAATTGTGCATTTAAGTGTGTGTGTGTGTGTGTGTGTGCGCGCGCGGTCCTATGTGTGAATTGTGCATTTAAATGTGTGTGTATGCGTGTGTACGGTCCTCTGTGGGAATTGTGCATTTAAGTGTGTGTGTGTGTGTGTGAGTGTGTGTGTGTGTGAGTGTTTGCAGTTCAATAAAGTGATAAATTTGCAGACATTTCTGGGGTCCTCATGATGGAAAAGCTGGATTGCGGGTGATGTCACCCCAGACCTAAACCCAGCGCAGTAACGCTCATGGTTAGGCCTCGGTCCCGTGTTTTTAAGGTAGGGAATGATGGTTAGGCTGAGATAATCGAGACTCCGCTCCTTTAAGGTGAGCTGGAGCATCGGGTTGTTTTGGGAAGTTTGTAGGTTAAGCCTGCCTCAGACGGTGCAGGTTTGTCTGAGGCAAGCTACACGTGCGTTCACTGCATCAGGCAATGTTACACCAATCACAACATGCAGACCCGTCACATGATGTGCAGACGAGTCACATGATGCAGAAAAATGGCGGCACCTTCTGAAACTGTAACAGACATTCTGGCCAAGGATAAATTAGTTGAATTGTGGCCATTTTTCTGTATCATGTGACCCGTCTGCACTTCATGTGACGGGTCTGTAGTTGTGATTGGTGTAACATTGCCTGATGCAGTAAACACACGTGTCGCTTCCCTCAGGCAAACCTGCACCGTCTGAGGCAGCTTTGGGGTTAAGTCTGGGGTTTTGGGAATGGAAATTGACATTGGTGCAAAAAGGTTTATGATCCCCAAGAGTTTAGTAAAATAGTGTGTATGTGCATGTGAGTGTGTGTCGTGAAGCTTGTGTGTTCTGGTGTGAGAGTGAATTGACTTTAGTGTTCAACAGTCTGAATGGAAGCTTCTGTACCAGTATAATGCACCACTGCTCACAAATACACAAACGCGCACATACTCAGCCAATCGCACAAATCAACACAAACACACACTTACACACACACACACACACACACACACACACTCAACGGACATAAACCTACACAGGCTTGTGCACATGCACACCCAGCCTGAAATAAAACGACTGTACTGCTGCCCACAGCCAATAAAGCACTGGACAAACCCTTGTTTCTTCAGTTTATTTTGAGTGTGTGGGTGTCTTATCATTTGCAGCTCACTTGCTGTCACTCGGCCCTGACGGGGATCCCAGCACTCAGCTGGAGTTTCCTGTTAACCCTTTGCTGGCTTGAGCCGAGGCGCCTGGCTCTGGTCAGGCTGTGCTGTTCATCTGAGGGTAGATTTGCAGAAATGAGAGGGAAAGTGCTTCTATCGTTCTGAGTTTAATCTGCGTAAATGAGCATCCCCTCGATGAGGGTAAGGAGCCAGGTTGTCGCAAACAACGACTGGCTGAGAGCAAGTGAAATCTGATCATTTGATTGGCTGGAAATCTCCCCCAAAAAGCCCTTGGGGATGGAAGCCCTGGAGGACCTCGGAAAAGCTCCCCGAAACCGAGGCACTGCTGGCGTGAGGGAAACGGACCTGTCGCCCTGATTCTCGGAAGTAAATGTTGCATAAGGCTGCAGGATTTGCCGTGAGGGCTGTTACAGTGCCTCCCAGACCAGCGGCGGCGCTACAGCTGAGAGCGAGTCCAGCAAGACTCTCACTCTGGTTCGCTGGACAAAAATCTGCTGAACATTTATGGGGTTCTTAATGGGGTAACACTGCCGCAATGCATTGGCTTTACCTGATGGAGCTGCAGACTGTTCTGAGGCAAGTCTGTATATCATTAATTTGTTAGCAACTGTAGTAGATGATGCCAATTAACTGGGATGGAGAAAAACCATACTGAGCATTGTCCAAGTGTTCATCATGCGCTTCATTAATTTATAAATAACCATTTATTAATACATTGTTAATAATGAATAATTTACAGTGCGTGGAGGGTGATGTTAAATGTTAACATTATTAGTGGCAGGTGATGTGCACTTGAGCTGGAGTGTCATCAGGAGCTGAACATTATAATGCAAAGTAGCGGTTTTAATCGACTTAGGAGCTGTGTGTGTGCGTGTGTGAGAAATAACACACTGTCCCCACTGGCCTCACTGCAGGACCCTGCCACTCCTATACACCAGCTCTGGAAAACTGGCATGAGTGGCTGATCTGAGATCAGCTTGTATGGTCAAAGTCCTGCCTAATATTACACTGTTGCTTTGTTCTGCTGCCAAGGCAAGGGGGCGCCACCCCTCGCACCTGATTGGCTTGCAGTTATGTCCATCTTGTTCCGGGGGCAGGTGGGTCATTGGATTTGTGCGTCAGTCAGAGGCGGAAAAGTTCAATTGTTAGCTTCATTGTGTCTTATCGTCGTCAGCATCCATCTCCGTGAGGACTGAGAAGCACACCTTCTGAATGAGCCTGCCGAAGGACGCTGAGAGAGAGAGGGAGAGAGAGAGGGAGGTGGTTACTGTGCCACACTGCAGAGACTCGTCTATAATATACAGCCAGTCTTCATCAGCCCAGTAACAGTTTTGTTGTTGCAATAAGGTCTGTTAGTGTTTACAGTGCTGTGCAAAGGCATTAAGCCCTCAAACGATTTCTTTTATTTCTGCATATTTTTCACACTTAGACATTTCAGATTATCAAACTAATTTAAATATTAGACAAAACCGGGTGAACACAATATGCAATATTTAAAAGATAACTGAAGGAAAAAGCTGTCCAACCCTACCTGGCCCCATAAATTCTCCCTTAGATACTAAATCACCCAATTAAATAAAAGTAATTGATAATTGGGTTCATTTTCACAAGACACCCAGGCATGATAACTGCCAGCTCAGGTGTATCTGAACATCATGACTTCAACCCACGGAGTGGGCGTGCCGTACTGTTCTGAGCGGCTCCAGCTCAGGTGTATCTGAACATCATGACTTCAACCCACGGAGTGGGCGTGCCGTACTGTTCTCAGCGGCTCCAGCTCAGGTGTATCTGAACATCATGACTTCACCCCACGGAGTGGGCGTGCCGTACTGTTCTCAGCGGCTCCAGCTCAGGTGTATCTGAACTGTCTGTGGGGTCAGTGTGTATGTAGGTGGTAGCAGTGTCTGTGAGGACAGTGTGTCTGTACTTGGTTCCTGTATTTGTGAGGTCAGTGTGTCTGTAGGTGGTAGCTGTGTCTGTTGGGTCAGTGTGTCTCTTTTCGGTAACTGTGTAAGTGTTCAGTGTGTTTGTGAGGTCAGTGTGTCTGTAGGTGGTAGCTGTGTCTGTGGGGTCATTGGTATGTAGGTGGTCGCCGTGTCTTTGAGGTCAGTGTGTCTGCAGGTTGTCAGTGTGCTTGTGAGATTAGTGCGTCTGTGGATGGTAGCTATGTCTGTGGGGTCAATGTGTATGAACTTGCTAGCAGTTTTTGAGAGGTCAGTGTCTCTGTAGGTGGTAGCTGTGTCTCTTGGGTCAGTGTGTCTCTTTTCGGTAACTGTGTCTGTGAGGTCAGTGTTTCTCACCGATGTTTTGACGCAGCCACATCGGCCGTCGCTCTGCAGGCATGTAGCA
>CM056579.1:9213339-9220839 GCA_029721435.1 Gymnothorax reevesii | reverse complement strand
AAGTCAGTCAGCTGATTCACTCACTCCTTTAGTTTTACAAACTGGCAGAAAAACTGACCTCATAAGCCTGTCTAGATGGTCGGCACAAAATTCCTCCTGAAGCTGGAGTTTTGAAGTCTAACGTACCCATACAAACACTACAGTGCTAACACTCTGGCCCAGACACTCACTCATTCTTAAGAGTCCACAGCCCTGAAATTGCGAATCTCACTGGGCACAGGATGGGGTCCCTGAGGAACGCCACTGTACCGCAGGATTCACTCACCACAGCCACAGCATCACTGTCCAAGATGGCGTGCATGTCCAGCACAGTGTAGTACGCCACATTAGTGAGGATGTAGATCACAGTGACAATGGGCATGGAGATGGCGATAGCCAGCGGCAGGTTCCTGTGGTACACAGAGGCAGACAGCAGGGGGCAGCACACATCACTCGAAGTCATTCAGCATTTGAGAAGAGAGCGGTGGTACTGAGTGGTGCTGGGGTGAAGCAGGGTGGAGTTTGAGGGGTGGAGTTTTCAGCAGGTGAGCTTGAGGCTCCTGATGAACACTCATGAGATGCGACCCTGAACACCTCCTCGCTCAAGAATCTGGAGGCCCCACCGTTCATTCTTCACAACTCAAACACCACAGCACCACACTGTCCACTAACTCTCACTCCTGTTTCTTCAGCCAACCACTGGTCATGCTCAGCTCATTGTTAACCCCTTTCTGCAGATGTAGATGCTCGCGTCTATAGATATGCAAATTTAAGCACTTAGTTACAGTACTCGACCATGAGACGGCACCCCCGGATCAGCTATTAAATATTCACAAGCAGGCAGAGGTGAAACGCGATTTAGTGTATGGAGAAGTTCCCTCCAATCCCTGTTTTTCAGGAGTAGCATGAATTAAACTCCTCAGCTAAGCCTGATGTGCAAACTGGTCAATATCGTTGCCCATAGTATCGATCCAGTAGTTTAAAAAAATTATCACTTGCGACAGAAAAAAACTTAGTACTCTGTAGCAACCATTTTAGCTACAGTGAGCCAACAGTATTCCTATTAGTAGTTAAAAAATACGTTTTGTGAAGCAATAAATCCGACATAGTATTGAATCTCTCACATTCTACTGTCAATTACAGTCATCACACACAAAATATGCGTAGTTCCCTCCCATGGATTAATGCGTAGATTCCTCCATTGACAAATTCAGCGCTGCCTTCTATCCACCCATGTACTGGCGTCGATAGCCAGTCACTCAATTATATACTCAGATTCATCTGCGTAACTCTACAGTTATAGTTCACGCCCTCGTGAAGCTTCCCCGGTAACGATGTATTGATAGAGTCGTTCCTTATCCAATTCCCGAGTGTTAAAACTTTCCTCAATAACTGAAATACATTGATCGGACAATAAGAATAGGATAGAATAGAATAGGATACAATAAGCGTAAAAGTAAGGTCGGTTGTGTTCTTCGAATGTTGGCCACGGTTGGGCAGCTGAAAATGATGCGATGTCAAAGAAGCAAAGACACCCGAAACCGGCCTGAAGTGTTCAGTTTCATTTACGAGATACATGTCGTATGGACGCGGTCAATGGGAATTATTCCCAATGAAACAGTACTGGAGGGTTCCTTCTACCCGATACATCTGTCTCTGGAGGAGGGCATCAATGAAGAAAACAGGTTATACTTCTACTCTGTTTGCATTTTGCTCAATATGGCTTTTTGCTGTAGAATTTATACCACGTTTAAAGACATCGAATGCTGAGGTTTTCGTTTCTCCAAATGCATGCATCCCACGCACGTCGGCAGATCCCTCGGTACGTTCATTACACCATTCTGTTGAATCTAGGGAGGCATATGTCGTTTGACTTTTCCTGAAAGTGACATTTCTGTTCTGTTAAAATAAGGTATATTTCAGAATTCAGATATTACTGAGTTAGTGAGTTTTTACCCTTATAAGGTGTAAGGTTATGAGCTCGAATGTGAGAGCAGTTAGTTTTTCATTGCAGTGTGAATGTTATAGCTGTTTAATCATCACTTTATTTAATGCTTGGGGGACTTCAAAGAAAATTGGACAATATTGTTAACTTTATTATGTAGAAAAGGCATGTTTTGTGTTTGGAGAGGTTACTGGTGACCAATGATGTTCAACTGCACTGATATTGATCAATTCATGCTAAACTCAACCAGAAAATCATTAATTCATGCTGAATTTCATGCCCCAAAAGTTAATTTGTGTTAAATATATGATTAATTTATTATTTGACAGTGAACCATTTTGATGGATCTCAGACTTTGGGGAGACACCTGGATAGCTGTCTAATTTGGCTCATAGCAAGTGGGTAATCTAGAATGTAACGTCCAAGGTGAATTGCACTTGTGGTCAAGAAGTTTATGATCCCATAAATGTATAGATTTAAGCCCCAGCAGTTTTTTATTTGTCAGTATTATTTTTTTTGCTATTTCAATTGTGAATTCTCATGAAGATTTTTTATGTTTGCAGCCCCTTTTCTCCACCAAAATCATAAAAATAAACTGAAATACGATGGGAGTCTAAATGCTTCAAGTGTCTAGACTCAATTGAGCCAAAGTTTTTCTGTCTGTGAAGCTGCAATCTTGAATTATATAGCCTTAAATCAGGTAACACCTAAAAAGCCAGATTTGGCTTCTGTGCAAAGGGGTTAATGAATATTCATGACCTGCCCCTGGCCGCAGTGGAGGGAGGAAAAGGATTCTGGGAAATAGAGGGGCCGGCTGAGGATCTGTACTACAGTCCTGAAGCTGTGCTTTAGTCCCCTGCATGTGCATCTTTCAAGAATCAGGGATGAAGGATCTTTATTATCCCCGAGGGGCAACTTGTTTCACAACCAGCAGCAAAACAACAACAGCAAATAAATAAATAAACAAACATGAGCACAGAGAACAACAGTAAATAACAATAACTGAAAAGCTCACATCGCCATGTTTAAAAGGCCAATAGCAGCAGGAATAAAAGACTTCTTCAGCCTATTAGTTCTGCATTTTGGCACAATATATCTGCGGCCGGAGGGGAGTGTCAGGGGTCACTCAGGACAGGAGGGGCTTTCTGCAGGGACCTTACATTACAGACGTCATTCAAGTTATTTAAGGTCACGCCTGCGATCTTCCTGCAGACTTTGTCTGTCCCATGCAGTGGATTTTTGTTTTTGATAGTGAGTGACCCGTACCAGCAGATAAAAGAAAATGTGAGCACAGATTCAATAAAACAAGAGATGGTACAGAACTGCTGCTGCATGTGGCCATTACCAGCACCACGACAGAACTCAACCCGACTTAAATTTAAATTTAAATGACCCAACTCCTCTCACACTCTTACTCTCCCCCCTGCCTATCAAACTCCTCCCCCTCCCTCCCCCACTCGCTCAGCTCCACCCACCTCTCACACTCTTACTCTCCCCTCTGTCTAACTCCTCCACCTCCCTGCCCCACTCGCTCAGCTCCACCCACCTCTCACACTCTTACTCTCCCCTCTGTCTAACTCCTCCACCTCCCTGCCCCACTCGCTCAGCTCCACCCACCTCTCACACTCTTACTCTCCCCTCTGTCTAACTCCTCCACCTCCCTCCCCCACTCGCTCAGCTCCACCCACCTCTCACACTCTTACTCTCCCCTCTGTCTAACTCCTCCACCTCCCTGCCCCACTCGCTCAGCTCCACCCACCTCTCACACTCTTACTCTCCCCTCTGTCTAACTCCTCCACCTCCCTGCCCCACTCGCTCAGCTCCACCCACCTCTCACACTCTTACTCTCCCCTCTGTCTAACTCCTCCACCTCCCTGCCCCACTCGCTCAGCTCCACCCACCTCTCACACTCTTACTCTCCCCTCTGTCTAACTCCTCCACCTCCCTGCCCCACTCGCTCAACTCCACCCACCTCTCACACTCTTACTCTCCCCTCTGTCTAACTCCTCCCCCCCCTCCCCCACTCGCTCAGCTCCACCCACCTCTCACACTCTTACTCTCCCCTCTGTCTAACTCCTCCACCTCCCTGCCCCACTCGCTCAACTCCACCCACCTCTCACTCTTACTCTCCCCTCAGTCTAACTCCTCCCCCACTCGCTCAACTCCACCCACCTCTCACACTCTTACTCTCCCCCCTGCCTATCAAACTCCTCCCCCTCCCTCCCCCACTCGCTCAGCTCCACCCACCTCTCACACTCTTACTCTCCCCTCTGTCTAACTCCTCCACCTCCCTGCCCCACTCGCTCAGCTCCACCCACCTCTCACACTCTTACTCTCCCCTCTGTCTAACTCCTCCACCTCCCTGCCCCACTCGCTCAGCTCCACCCACCTCTCACACTCTTACTCTCCCCTCTGTCTAACTCCTCCACCTCCCTCCCCCACTCGCTCAGCTCCACCCACCTCTCACACTCTTACTCTCCCCTCTGTCTAACTCCTCCACCTCCCTGCCCCACTCGCTCAGCTCCACCCACCTCTCACACTCTTACTCTCCCCTCTGTCTAACTCCTCCACCTCCCTGCCCCACTCGCTCAGCTCCACCCACCTCTCACACTCTTACTCTCCCCTCTGTCTAACTCCTCCCCCCCCTCCCCCACTCGCTCAGCTCCACCCACCTCTCACACTCTTACTCTCCCCTCTGTCTAACTCCTCCACCTCCCTGCCCCACTCGCTCAACTCCACCCACCTCTCACACTCTTACTCTCCCCTCTGTCTAACTCCTCCCCCCCCTCCCCCACTCGCTCAGCTCCACCCACCTCTCACACTCTTACTCTCCCCTCTGTCTAACTCCTCCCCCCCCTCCCCCACTCGCTCAGCTCCACCCACCTCTCACACTCTTACTCTCCCCTCTGTCTAACTCCTCCCCCACTCGCTCAACTCCACCCACCTCTCACACTCTTACTCTCCCCCCTGCCTATCAAACTCCTCCCCCTCCCTCCCCCACTCGCTCAGCTCCACCCACCTCTCACACTCTTACTCTCCCCTCTGTCTAACTCCTCCCCCCCCTCCCCCACTCGCTCAGCTCCACCCACCTCTCACACTCTTACTCTCCCCTCTGTCTAACTCCTCCACCTCCCTGCCCCACTCGCTCAACTCCACCCACCTCTCACTCTTACTCTCCCCTCTGTCTAACTCCTCCCCCACTCGCTCAACTCCACCCACCTCTCACACTCTTACTCTCCCCCCTGCCTATCAAACTCCTCCCCCTCCCTCCCCCACTCGCTCAGCTCCACCCACCTCTCACACTCTTACTCTCCCCTCTGTCTAACTCCTCCCCCCCCTCCCCCACTCGCTCAGCTCCACCCACCTCTCACACTCTTACTCTCCCCTCTGTCTAACTCCACCCCCCCCTTCCCCCACTCGCTCAGCTCCACCCACCTCTCACACTCTTACTCTCTCCTCCATCTATCTAACTCCTCCCCTTCCCTCCCCCACTCGCTCAGCTCCACCCACCTCTCACACTCTTACTCTCCCCTCTGTCTATCTAACTCCTCCCCTTCCCTCCCCCACTCGCTCAGCTCCACCCACCTCTCACACTCTTACTCTCCCCTCTGTCTAACTCCACCCCCCCCTTCCCCCACTCGCTCAGCTCCACCCACCTCTCACACTCTTACTCTCTCCTCCATCTATCTAACTCCTCCCCTTCCCTCCCCCACTCGCTCAGCTCCACCCACCTCTCACACTCTTACTCTCTCCTCCATCTATCTAACTCCTCCCCTTCCCTCCCCCACTCGCTCAGCTCCACCCACCTCTCACACTCTTACTCTCCCCCCTGCCTATCAAACTCCTCCCCCTCCCTGCCCCACTCGCTCAACTCCACCCACCTCTCACACTCTTACTCTCCCCTCTGTCTAACTCCACCCCCCCCTTCCCCCACTCGCTCAGCTCCACCCACCTCTCACACTCTTACTCTCTCCTCCATCTATCTAACTCCTCCCCTTCCCTCCCCCACTCGCTCAGCTCCACCCACCTCTCACACTCTTACTCTCCCCTCTGTCTATCTAACTCCTCCCCTTCCCTCCCCCACTCGCTCAGCTCCACCCACCTCTCACACTCTTACTCTCCCCTCTGTCTAACTCCTCCACCTCCCTGCCCCACTCGCTCAACTCCACCCACCTCTCACTCTTACTCTCCCCTCTGTCTAACTCCTCCCCCACTCGCTCAACTCCACCCACCTCTCACACTCTTACTCTCCCCCCTGCCTATCAAACTCCTCCCCCTCCCTCCCCCACTCGCTCAGCTCCACCCACCTCTCACACTCTTACTCTCCCCTCTGTCTAACTCCTCCCCCCCCCTCCCCCACTCGCTCAGCTCCACCCACCTCTCACACTCTTACTCTCCCCTCTGTCTATCTAACTCCTCCCCTTCCCTCCCCCACTCGCTCAGCTCCACCCACCTCTCACACTCTTACTCTCTCCTCCATCTATCAAACTCCTCCCCCTCCCTGCCCCACTCGCTCAACTCCACCCACCTCTCACACTCTTACTCTCCCCTCTGTCTAACTCCACCCCCCCCTTCCCCCCACTCGCTCAGCTCCACCCACCTCTCACACTCTTACTCTCTCCTCCATCTATCTAACTCCTCCCCTTCCCTCCCCCACTCGCTCAGCTCCACCCACCTCTCACACTCTTACTCTCCCCTCTGTCTATCTAACTCCTCCCCTTCCCTCCTCCACTCGCTCAGCTCCACCCACCTCTCACACTCTTACTCTCCCCTCTGTCTAACTCCTCCACCTCCCTGCCCCACTCGCTCAACTCCACCCACCTCTCACTCTTACTCTCCCCTCTGTCTAACTCCTCCCCCACTCGCTCAACTCCACCCACCTCTCACACTCTTACTCTCCTCCCTGCCTATCAAACTCCTCCCCCTCCCTCCCCCACTCGCTCAGCTCCACCCACCTCTCACACTCTTACTCTCCCCTCTGTCTAACTCCTCCCCCCCCTCCCCCACTCGCTCAGCTCCACCCACCTCTCACACTCTTACTCTCCCCTCTGTCTATCTAACTCCTCCCCTTCCCTCCCCCACTCGCTCAGCTCCACCCACCTCTCACACTCTTACTCTCTCCTCCATCTATCAAACTCCTCCCCCTCCCTGCCCCACTCGCTCAACTCCACCCACCTCTCACACTCTTACTCTCCCCTCTGTCTAACTCCACCCCCCCCTTCCCCCACTCGCTCAGCTCCACCCACCTCTCACACTCTTACTCTCTCCTCCATCTATCTAACTCCTCCCCTTCCCTCCCCCACTCGCTCAGCTCCACCCCACCTCTCACACTCTTACTCTCCCCTCTGTCTATGTAACTCCTCCCCTTCCCTCCCCCACTCGCTCAGCTTTACCCACCTCTCACACTCTTACTCTCCCCTCTGTCTAACTCCTCCACCTCCCTGCCCCACTCGCTCAACTCCACCCACCTCTCACTCTTACTCTCCCCTCTGTCTAACTCCTCCCCCACTCGCTCAACTCCACCCACCTCTCACACTCTTACTCTCCCCCCTGCCTATCAAACTCCTCCCCCTCCC
>CM056579.1:8983339-9208339 GCA_029721435.1 Gymnothorax reevesii | reverse complement strand
GCCTCACAGACTCATGTTGGGCGGGCTGGCAGACAGCAGCACGCTCGCTCAAAGTGTGTCCCTCTCTCCCCCTCCCTCTCTCTCTCTCTCTATGTGCCCACTCTGTGCGCGCTCAGCATCACCAGTGCGCTCGCTCGAGCTGAGCATGGTGTTACAAATCAGCCACAATTCTGATTAGACGCATTATGACCAACCAAAAAAGTAAAAGGGGAAAGTTAATGACAAAATTATACAACAACTGGACTGTAGTGGTGCCGTGTTGCGTTGTTTGGGTTAACGTTGACGTTTCACAGGGTTCTGCCGATGCTGCTCAGTGGACAGTCGGAATGCCCCGACCACAGTTCAGATCGCTAGTGCGTCTCCCGACCGGCACTACTTTTCTCAGAGATCAGTGAAAATGAATGCATCCAGTGTCCAATAAAATCACAAGAAATAAAACAAATGACCCTAAATATGCTTCTCTATGAAAATTAGAGGCATCTCAAAAGGCATCGAGGAGCACATCAAGGAAACACAGTAATCTGGTGACTAGGAGGCAATATTTGCTTTGGAATTGACGCAAAAAATTCCCAGCTTGCGCGCTGTGAGCATACGAACAACTCTGCGAGCAGCACTCTCAGACCGAGCAGCACTCTCAGACCAAGCAGCACCCCCAGACCGAGCAGCACTCTCAGACCGAGCAGCACTCCCAGACCGAGCAGCACTCCCAGACCGAGCAGCACTCCCAGACCGAGCAGCACCCCCAGACCGAGCAGCACTGTCCGACCGAGCAGCACTCTCAGACTGAGCAGCACCCCCAGACCGAGCAGCACTGTCCGACTGAGCAGCACTCTCAGACTGAGCAGCACCCCCAGACCGAGCAGCACTCCCAGACCGAGCAGCGCCCCCAGACCGAGCAGCGCCCCCAGACCGAGCAGCACTCTCAGACCGAGCAGCACTCTAAGACCGAGCAGTACCCCCAGACCGAGCAGCACCCCCAGACCGAGCAGCACTCTCAGACCGAGCAGCACCCCCAGACCGAGCAGCACTCTCAGACCGAGCAGCACTCAGACCGAGCAGCACTCCCAGACCGAGCAGCACTCCCAGACCGAGCAGCACTGTCCGACCGAGCAGCACTCCCAGACCGAGCAGCACCCCCAGACCGAGCAGCACAGTCTGACCGAGCAGCACTCTCAGACCGAGCAGCACCACCAGACCGAGCAGCACTCCCAGACCGAGCAGCACCCCCAGACCCAGCAGCACCCCCAGACCCAGCAGCACTCCCAGACCGAGCAGCACTGTCCGATCGAGCAGCACTCTCAGACCGAGCAGCACTCCCAGACCGAGCAGCACTCCCAGACCGAGCAGCACTGTTCGACCGAGCAGCACTCTCAGACCGAGCAGCACCCCCAGACCGAGCAGCACTCTCAGACTGAGCAGCACTCCCAGACCGAGCAGCACTCCCAGACCAAGCAGCACTCCCAGACCAAGCAGCACCCCCAGACCGAGCAGCACCCCCAGACCGAGCAGCACTCCCAGACTGAGCAGCACTGTCCGACCAAGCAGCACTCTCAGACCGAGCAGCACCCCCAGACCGAGCAGCACTCCCAGACCGAGCAGCACTGTCCGACCGAGCAGCACTCTCAGACCGAGCAGCACCCCCAGATCGAGCAGCACTCCCAGACCAAGCAGCACTCCCAGACCGAGCAGCACTCCCAGACCGAGCAGCACTGTCCGACCGAGCAGCACCCCCAGACCGAGCAGCACCTCCAGACCGAGCAGCACCCCCAGACCAAGCAGCACCCCCAGACCGAGCAACACCCCCAGACCGAGCAGCACCCCCAGACCGAGCAGCACTCCCAGACCGAGCAGCACCCCCAGACCGAGCAGCACTCCCAGACCGAGCAGCACTCCCAGAATCCTGGGCAGAACCCTGCTTTCATCTTCACTTATCCTGAGACATCGACTGTTGTGTGACTCTTCACTCATTTCCCTCTTTAGCAATCCTGGCTGCTGCTGACTACAGCACTGGACGATGTGAACATCAAACCAAAATATCACAACACTATGGAGCTAGAACGGTCTCAAAATAGACAAATGCACAGAAAGAAATCACAAATGTATTTGGGGATATATATATACATACAGTACAGGCCAAAAGTTTGGATACACCTTCTCATTCAATGCGTTTCCTTCATTTTCATGACTATTTACATTGTAGATTCTCACTGAAGGCATCAAAACTATGAATGAACACATGGAATTATGTACTGAACAAAAAAGTGTGAAATACCTGAAACTGAAAACATTATATTCTAGTTTCTTCAAAGTAGCCACCCTTTGCTCTGATTACTGCTTTGCACACTCTTGGCATTCTCTTGATGAGCTTCAAGAGGTCGTCACCTGAAATGGTTTTCACTTCACAGGTGTGCCTTGTCAGGGTTAATTAGTGGAATTTCTTGCCTTATCAGTGGAGTTGGGACCATCAGTTGTATTATGCAGAAGTCAGGATGATACACAGCCGACAGCCCTATTGGACAACTGTTTGATACATACGTACATAATTCCACACGTGTTCATTCATAGTTTTGATGCCTTCAGTGAGAATCTACAATGTTAATATTCATGAAAATAAAGGAAATGCATTGAATGAGAAGGTGTGTCCAAACTTTTGGCCCGTACTACATATATAAATAACTTAAAACACAAATACATTTTCAATGCACACACAATTCCATATATAAGTTAAAAAAAACATTAAAAATAAGATTCATAAGCATATTTTCGATGCACACACAAATAGAAAAAAAATTCACACATATATGCATACAGTATAAAAGTATTTGTAATCTTAATCAAATACATATATGGAGCGTGTTACATTCATATATGAACTGTTGGATCTGCATTTACAAAGTGCTTTTAATTTGTAAACTTTGCTGCATTTGTGTGTGAGACTTCTGAGACTCCCCTGACTCGACTCAGGGATCTTCTGTAGCCAATCAGATGTCTAACTCCTTTACAGCCAATCACCTGAGTGCCTCCCCACCAGGGGTGTTTTATGATGTCATTAAAATGCGCGTGGGTGACCAAAGGCTGGAGGTTTTTAGCCTTGGATCCCAATGCCATAGAGAAACAGAGTTGTGACAACTCCATTGACTTCAATGGGCCACTGCAATGGCGGATCACGGAGGCGTCCAATAGTTCCAAACGAAGCTTCCTGGAAAACCGTATCGCTGTGGATAAGAAGTGTGTCTCGTATCTTTTAAGTGATTATTTAAGGGTAAGAAGTAGCAGGTCAATGTATTATGATAACCATTTTATAAGCATATCTTAACCGAACTAACGGTGTGATTTAAAACATTATAGCTCCTCTCTTTTGAGCAGATATTAAGGTATAAGGCAGGTAGCGAAGATTGACACGGCTATGTCCGTCTTTGCAAACTGTGCTTAACGCCTCCGAACAAAACGTTTCACTGAGCTATATTTAAGTTTAATAGCGTATCTCTGTGATGTATGAATTGACGTTACATGGTTCACTTAAAGCTTTAAATAATGCTAAATAGTTAATATAACATTATAGGCCTAATAACTAAAACGTAAATGCTAGCATGCTATGCTGACCACGTGAACCTTCAACGTTAGCTATCTTAGCACGAATGTTTGTAGTTATTCAAGTAATTTTAACTACTAATAATGATCGATCATCATCAGTCTCTTTTGGCATGAACGACGGCTTACTGCGTTATACTCTAAAGTTTACTATGAGGTGTAATGTTATAAATGCTGTGTTCAAACCAGCTTGTGAAAACCATACTAGTGAAGATTATGGCACCTATATAATTTTGTTTTCCATCGATCTTGTTCTCTTTTTAGGTCCATTAAAAGGATTCCCATGTTTCCTGGAACACCTGAAGACCTGCAGATTTTATAGCCTGTTGGACCCAGACTTTGTTTCATTGCCCCATTTCTTCCCTTCTGTTGTGTTCCTGCCCTGTGCCTTAATTTGGTCTATTAAAAATATTTTTCCAAATCTCTGTCCTTAATATTTATTTTCTTCTGGAGAGTTGCCTTTTAATAATTTCGAAAAATAATTAAATAATAAATAATAAAAGTGAAATTGCGAGAGCATCAGTGATGGATGGGATCGAAATTTGACCAATGGCGATCAGTGAGAGTGAAATTGCGACCAATGGCGAGCTTCCATGCGACTCTTTCTGAGAGTGGGTTTCCTATATAAAGCCACTGTTTTAATCGGTTCATCACTTGCTGCAACGATCGCATCAACAACACAAGACCAAGAGAGACCAAACAAGAGAAAGGAGAGTCATCGTAAATTATGTCGCATAGATCGCCTAATTTTTATTAATATATCTCAAATGTGGTCTCACTGGAAGCTTGGTGTGAACGCAAATTAGCGATTAGATTGGAGAATATACAAGAGTATACAAAACTTGCGCGAGTTCATCAAATCCTTGTGATCTTACAAGTCGCAGCAGTCGCCATTTCAGTCGTATTTTGGTGTTAACAGGGCATTATGATCGCTATTGTTATGGTCAGTAGAGTGACCATTTCTGATATTGTATGCTAGTCAAGACAGAGGTAATGAAATGGCTTTAAATTCACTTGGCTACAATAGCCATATATGTGTGTGTATGTATATGTGTATGAACGTGTATTTTACTCAGCAAGATCCACAAAAACCTTTTCACTCTTAGTCTAGTTCTATTCTAAATCGTCTCTTCTGGAAGTCAAACGGAGTGTGATGTGATTACTCGTAAAATGTCTAGAATTAAATATTCTAAATATATTAGAGATGGTAAGCTATAAACAGGGGAAATTAGTGCAGCGTAAAGCAGTGATTTGCAAATCAAGAGGCACTTAATTACACAGATTCCGCAACTGCAGCAATGATTACTCTACACCGTCTTTGTCTGCTTACACACATACTAGCTATCTTTGTTAACAAGCTGTCAGTGGCGGCTCGTGAATTGGCAACAGGGGAAGCCCAAACAATCCCTTAATGTTAATGATTGTTCATCACCTGTTTTCAATCATTCATTTAAATTACAATTACAGAAACTCAGAAAACTCAACATTATCTGATGCGGCCAGTTTTGATTAATTTCGCATACCTGTCAACTCTCACGCATTCGGCATGAGTTTAAGTGGCATTTTTACGTTCCTCTGCTGTAGACAGCAATTATTCTATCAACGCGTATGTAAGAGATTTTCGCGTGGAATTTAAGTACTTGTGCATGGAGGAGTTTGAAGCAATGGAATTGCTTAAAAATGTTTGAAATTATCTTATTTTATTGAAACAATCATGATACAAATGCATCGCTTCCAACCCCAACCCCTGAGTAAATAAAAGCGTGAGAAGTCTGGAGTCATAATCAGTGTGCGTTATAAATGAAAACTGGCCACATCTGATAATATACAGAGTTTTCGGAGTTTCTGTAATGGCAATTTAAAAGAATGATTGAAAAGAGGTCATGACTAGTCATTAACTTTAAGGGATTGTTTGAGCTTCCCCTATTGCCAGTTCACGAGCCGCCGCTGAAAAACACCCCTGGTGGGGAGGCACTCAGGTGATTGGCTGAAAAGGAGTGAGACATCTGATTGGCTGCAGACGATCCCTCTTAGAAAAAATGCATTTGTGGATCAGAGTCACGTCAGGGGAGTCTCAAAAGTCTCACACACAAATGCAGCGAAGTTCACAAATTATATATTTCAACATATAGGTGTAACAGAACCAGGGCGCTAAGCTGTTCCATTTAGGCGTAACAGAACCAGGGCGCTAAGCTGTTCCATTTAGGCATAACAGAACCAGGGCGCTACGCTGTTCCACTTAGGTGTAACAGAACCAGGGCGCTGTGCTGTTCCATTAAAGCGTAACAGAACCAGGGCGCTTCGCTGTTCCATTTAGGTGTGACAGAGAACCAGGGCGCTGTGCTGTTCCATTTAGGCGTAACAGAACCAGGGCGCTTCGCTGTTCCATTTAGGTGTGACAGAACCACGGCGCTCTGCTGTTCCATTTAGATATGACAGAACCAGGGCGCTTCGCTGTTCCGTTTAGATGTGACAGAACCAGGGCGCTCTGCTGTTCCATTTAGATGTGACAGAACCAGGGCGCTTCGCTGTTCCGTTTAGATGTGACAGAACCAGGGCGCTTCGCTTTTCCATTTAGATGTGACAGAACCAGGGCGCTTCGCTGTTCCGTTTAGATGTGACAGAACCAGGGCGCTTCGCTTTTCCATTTAGATGTGACAGAACCAGGGCGCTTCGCTGTTCCGTTTAGATGTGACAGAACCAGGGCGCTTCGCTGTTTCATTTAGGCGTAACAGAATCAGGGCGCTTCGCTGTTCCATTTAGGTGTGACAGAACCACGGCGCTCTGCTGTTCCGTTTAGATGTGACAGAACCAGGGCGCTTCGCTGTTCCGTTTAGATGTGACAGAACCAGGGCGCTTCGCTGTTCCGTTTAGATGTGACAGAACCAGGACGCTTTGCTGTTCCATTTAGGTGTGACAGAGAACCAGGGCGCTGTGCTGTTCCATTTAGGCATAACAGAACCAGGGCGCTTCGCTGTTCCATTTAGGTGTGACAGAACCAGGGCGCTGTGCTGTTCCATTTAGGCGTAACAGAACCAGGGCGCTTCGCTGTTCCATTTAGATGTGACAGAACCAGGGCGCTTCGCTGTTCCGTTTAGATGTGACAGAACCACGGCGCTCTGCTGTTCCATTTAGATGTGACAGAACCATGGCGCTCTGCTGTTCCATTTAGATGTGACAGAACCATGGCGCTCTGCTGTTCCATTTAGATGTGACAGAACCAGGGCGCTTCGCTGTTCCATTTAGATGTGACAGAACCAGGGCGCTAAGCTGTTCCATTTAGATGTGACAGAACCAGGGCGCTTCGCTGTTCTGTTTAGGTGTGACAGAACCAGGGCGCTTCGCTGTTCCATTTAGGCGTAACAGAACCAGGGCGCTTTGCTTTTCCATTTAGATGTGACAGAACCAGGGCGCTTCGCTGTTCCGTTTAGATGTGACAGAACCAGGGCGCTTCGCTTTTCCATTTAGGTGTGACAGAACCAGGGCGCTTCGCTGTTCCGTTTAGATGTGACAGAACCACGGCGCTCTGCTGTTCCATTTCGATGTGACAGAACCAGGGCGCTTCGCTGTTCCGTTTAGATGTGACAGAACCAGGGCGCTTCGCTGTTCCGTTTAGATGTGACAGAACCAGGGCGCTTCGCTGTTCCGTTTAGATGTGACGGAACCACGGCGCTCTGCTGTTCCGTTTAGATGTGACAGAACCAGGGCGCTTCGCTGTTCCGTTTAGATGTGACAGAACCACGGCGCTCTGCTGTTCCATTTAGATGTGACAGAACCAGGGCGCTCTGCTGTTCCATTTAGATGTGACAGAACCAGGGCGCTTCGCTTTTCCATTTAGGTGTGACAGAACCAGGGCGCTTCGCTGTTCCGTTTAGATGTGACAGAACCACGGCGCTCTGCTGTTCCATTTCGATGTGACAGAACCAGGGCGCTTCGCTGTTCCGTTTAGATGTGACAGAACCAGGGCGCTTCGCTGTTCCGTTTAGATGTGACAGAACCAGGGCGCTTCGCTGTTCCGTTTAGATGTGACGGAACCACGGCGCTCTGCTGTTCCGTTTAGATGTGACAGAACCAGGGCGCTTCGCTGTTCCGTTTAGATGTGACAGAACCACGGCGCTCTGCTGTTCCATTTAGATGTGACAGAACCAGGGCGCTCTGCTGTTCCATTTAGATGTGACAGAACCAGGGCGCTTCGCTGTTCCGTTTAGATGTGACAGAACCAGGGCGCTTCGCTGTTCCGTTTAGATGTGACAGAACCAGGGCGCTTCGCTGTTCCGTTTAGATGTGACAGAACCAGGGCGCTTTGCTTTTCCATTTAGATGTGACAGAACCAGGGCGCTTCGTTGTTCCGTTTAGATGTGACAGAACCAGGGCGCTTCGCTTTTCCATTTAGGTGTGACAGAACCAGGGCGCTTCGCTGTTCCGTTTAGATGTGACAGAACCACGGCGCTCTGCTGTTCCATTTAGATGTGACAGAACCAGGGCGCTTCGCTGTTCCGTTTAGATGTGACAGAACCAGGGCGCTTCGCTGTTCCGTTTAGATGTGACAGAACCAGGGCGCTTCGCTGTTCCGTTTAGATGTGACAGAACCACGGCGCTCTGCTGTTCCGTTTAGATGTGACAGAACCAGGGCGCTTCGCTGTTCCGTTTAGATGTGACAGAACCACGGCGCTCTGCTGTTCCATTTAGATGTGACAGAACCAGGGCGCTCTGCTGTTCCATTTAAATGTGACAGAACCAGGGCGCTTCGCTGTTCCATTTAAATGTGACAGAACCAGGGCGCTAAGCTGTTCCATTTAGATGTGACAGAACCAGGGCGCTTCGCTTTTCCGTTTAGGTGTGACAGAACCAGGGCGCTTCGCTGTTCCGTTTAGATGTGACAGAACCACGGCGCTCTGCTGTTCCATTTAGATGTGACAGAACCAGGGCGCTTCGCTGTTCCGTTTAGATGTGACAGAACCAGGGCGCTTCGCTGTTCCGTTTAGATGTGACAGAACCAGGGCGCATTGCTGTTCCGTTTAGATGTGACAGAACCACGGCGCTCTGCTGTTCCGTTTAGATGTGACAGAACCAGGGCGCTTCGCTGTTCCGTTTAGATGTGACAGAACCACGGCGCTCTGCTGTTCCGTTTAGATGTGACAGAACCACGGCGCTCTGCTGTTCCGTTTAGATGTGACAGAACCAGGGCGCTTAGCTGTTCCGTTTAGATGTGACAGAACCACGGCGCTCTGCTGTTCCGTTTAGATGTGACAGAACCAGGGCGCTCTGCTGTTCCGTTTAGATGTGACAGAACCAGGGCGCTCTGCTGTTTCCGGTGTTTGCTCACTGGAGCACAGATGCATAAGGAAAGCGGAAGACATTTTGTGGTGTCAAATTACGGCAGTTGTGATTTGTTTAGTTATATTTGGGGGGCTGCTTTAGAAAGATTTCCTCAAAGCACAAACTAGAACTACCTACTTGGAAAAACCTGGAAGTTCATTCACAAATGAACCAACCATCATAGCCTGGCGTCGCACCACCGAACGCCCGCTCCCAGGCTCCATACCAGCCGAGCCTCTCTCGCAGCCGCGCACCGTCCGCTGCCTTCGGCTCTGCACTCCCCGCTGTGAACATTTCACAAAGGTGCAAAAAAACATGGAACAATACTAAAGCACAAACCACTCACAAGTGATTGTGGCGTGACATGTAGGTTTTGCTGTTCAGAAGACACCCTGGTTCTGTCACATCTAAACGGAACAGCAGAGCGCCGTGGTTCTGTCACATCTAAATGGAACAGCGAAGCGCCCTGGTTCTGTCACATCTAAACGGAACAGCAGAGCGCCGTGGTTCTGTCACATCTAAACGGAACAGCGCCCTGATCCGATGCTATAGTTAGCAGCCAGGATTGCTAAAGAGGAATATGAGTCAAAAGGCTGTGTGTCTCAAGATACATGTAGAAGTAAATTAAACATTGACCTGAACAACGAAACACGGCGGCACTATTATCCATTTGTAGTAAAATTTCTTCATTAACTTTCCCCATTTTCTTTGCTGGTTGGTCATAATGTGTCTGATTGGAGGCTTGGAGCTGAAGCAGCCAATCAGATTTACCCGCCCTAAAATTTTCTGGTATTGCTGATTCTGTGGCACATTTGTAACTCTGTGCACATCTCGAGCGAGCGCACTGGTGATGCTGAGCGCGCACAGAGTGGGCAGATAGAGAGAGAGAGAGAGAGAGGGAGGGGGAGAGAGGGACACACTTTGAGCGAGCGTGCTGCTGTCTGCCAGCCCGCCGAACATGAGTCTGTGAGGCCATAGAGTGAAAGTGAGAGAAAGGGGTTAATATTGCAGGTTCATAGTGATCATAAAAAACATGCAAAGACATTTGTTGAGCACAGAATAGAGTTTTGTTCGCTCAATCAGAAGGTTCTTTTTTTTTTTTTTTTTGCTCACGTTCAATTTTTCCTCAAAGCAAAATTTGGGTGCTTGCGCAATATATTTTTCTGCGCTCAGAATCCCCTATTGCTCCCTCAGGATTGGGGCACAACCTGCACAGATATAATTCCATAAAGACTCTGTGTGATTGTGTGTGTGTTTGTGTGTGCATGAAGTATGCATGTGCGTGTGTGTTTGTGTGCGCAGTCCGTGAGAATCTTATGTGTGCGTGTATTTGTGTGTGAGTTTCATGTTTATATGCATGTGTGTTTGTATGTGTTAGAGACTATGAGTGAGTGCATGTGTCTATGTTTGAGTGCATGCGTCTGTGTGTGAGAGTGTGTGTGTCTGTATATTTGTAAATGTGTGTGTACATGTAGTTCCCTTAAGCTAGGGCCAGAGCCAGTAATCACAACATTTCCCATGAGCCTGGAGCACAGCCCATAATCACTACATATCCCATGAGCCAGGGTAAGAGACAATAATGACTACATTTCCCATGAGCCTGGGCCACAGCCCATAATCACTACATATCCCATGAGCCTGGGTCAGAGACAGTAATCACTACATTTCCCATGAGCCTGGGTCAGAGGCAGTAATTACTACATTTCCCATAAGCCTGGGTCAGAGACAGTAATGACTACATTTCCCATGAGCCTGGGTCAGAGACAGTAATCACTACATTTCCCATGAGCCTGGGTCAGAGACAGTAATCACTACATTTCCCATGAGCCTGGGTCAGAGACAGTAATCACTACATTTCCCATGAGCCTGGGTCAGAGACAGTAATCACTACATTTCCCATGAGCCTGGGTCAGAGGCAGTAATTACTACATTTCCCATAAGCCTGGGTCAGAGACAGTAATCACTACATTCCCCATGAGCCTGGGTCAGAGACAGTAATCACTACATTTCCCATGAGCCTGGGTCAGAGGCAGTAATTACTACATTTCCCATGAGCCTGGGTCAGAGACAGTAATCACTACATTTCCCTTGAGCCTGGGTCAGAGACAGTAATCACTACATTTCCCATGAGCCTGGGTCAGAGACAGTAATCACTACATTTCCCATGAGCCTGGGTCAGAGGCAGTAATTACTACATTTCCCATAAGCCTGGGTCAGAAACAGTAATGACTACATTTCCCATGAGCCTGGGTTAGAGACAGTAATCACTACATTTCCCATGAGCCTGGGTCAGAGACAGTAATCACTACATTTCCCATGAGCCTGGGTCAGAGACAGTAATCACTACATTTCCCATGAGCCTGGGTCAGAGACAGTAATCACTACATTTCCCAAAAGCCTGGGTCAGAGACAGTAATGACTACATTTCCCATGAGCCTGGGTCAGAGAAAGTGAGGAGAGGTTGGTTTTAAGGGCGGAGGGTGAGAGGTCAGCTCTGTGAGACATCAGGTACTTGCACTGACCAGAAAGCTTATAGAAACTAGACGGTCCGGTTGGCTGCGACTGCATGGCTGTAGCCCCGGCAAGCCCGTTTCTTCTCTTTTTTGCACAGTATTCGGCCAATACTGTCACCATGGCAACCAAAATCAATAGGTGTTATTTGAGAAGTACTCATATACTGACCATATATGAAAGAAATCGGTCAAAAGTTCCAGCCTATAGAGCATCCTCAAGAAAGGGTGTACGGACGCGGACGCAGTGGCAGCGGAGACGTCACACATGACTCTTTAGGAGCTGCTAGACTTCGTTCTGGGGCTAAAATAAATGATAGTAACTGTCCACAAATATTTCGGTCATTGTTAATGGGTGCACTGCGGTCCATGGATGATAATGCCACAAAAGAGTGCTCAGCTCATTAATGGTCAGAGAAAATTAATCAGACACAAATTGGGAACTTCACTAAGGGCAAAAACTAAACCCTGACTACAAAATTTGTAAATACAATTTCCTACAGTTTCATTATAATCCATGGAGAACAACATGTTGACTCTAACATTGATTCCGGAGGTAAACACATTTCTAGAGCCAAAAGCCAGTTTGACTCGATCCTTTTTGGGTGCCGAAATAATGTACAGCAGAAGACCACAGTACGCAAAACCTGTGTGTTCGATCTCTGCTGTGCTGCTGAATGAGGTTACGTCATCACCCACAGTACGCATAACCTGTGTGTTCGATCTCTGCTGTGCTGCTGAATGAGGTTACGTCATCACCCACAGTACGCATAACCTGTGCGTTCGATCTGTGCTGTGCTCCTGAATGAGGTTACATCATCACCCACAGTACGCATAACCGGTGTGTTCGATCTGTGCTGTGCTGCTGAATGAGGTTACATCATCACCCACAGTACACATAACCTGTGTGTTCGATCTGTGCTGTGCTGCTGAATGAGGTTACATCATCACACACAGTACGCATAACCTGTGTGTTCGATCTGTGCTGTGCTGCTGAATGAGGTTACATCATCACACACAGTACGCATAACCTGTGTGTTCGATCTGTGCTGTGCTGCTGAATGAGGTTACGCCATCACCCGCAGTACGCATAACCTGTGTGTTCGATCTGTGCTGTGCTGCTGAATGAGGTTACGCCATCACACACAGTACGCATAACCTGGTTGTTCGATCTGTGCTGTGCTGCTGAATGAGGTTACATCATCACAAACAGTACGCATAACCTGTGTGTTCGATCTGTGCTGTGCTGCTGAATGAGGTTACGCCATCACCCACAGTACGCATAACCTGTGTGTTCGATCTGTGCTGTGCTGCTGAATGAGGTTACATCATCACACACAGTACGCATAACCTGTGTGTTCGATCTGTGCTGTGCTGCTGAATGAGGTTACGCCATCACCCACAGTACGCATAACCTGTGTGTTCGATCTGTGCTGTGCTGCTGAATGAGGTTACGCCATCACCCACAGTACGCATAACCTGTGTGTTCGATCTGTGCTGTGCTGCTGAATGAGGTTACGCCATCACCCACAGTACGCATAACCTGTGTGTTCGATCTCTGCTGTGCTGCTGAATGAGGTTACGCCATCACCCACAGTACGCATAACCTGTGTGTTCGATCTGTGCTGTGCTGCTGAATGAGGTTACGCCATCACCCACAGTACGCATAACCTGTGTGTTCGATCTGTGCTGTGCTGCTGAATGAGGTTACGCCATAACCCACAGTACGCATAACCTGTGTGTTCGATCTGTGCTGTGCTGCTGAATGAGGTTACATCATCACCCACAGTACGCATAACCTGTGTGTTTGATCTCTGCTGTGCTGCTGAATGAGGTTACGTCATCACCCACAGTACGCATAACCTGTGTGTTCGATCTGTGCTGTGCTGCTGAATGAGGTTACATCATCACCCACAGTACGCATAACCTGTGTGTTCGATCTGTGCTGTGCTGCTGAATGAGGTTACGTCGTCACCCACAGTACGCATAACCTGTGTGTTCGATCTGTGCTGTGCTGCTGAATGAGGTTACGCCGTCACCCACAGTACGCATAACCTGTGTGTTCGATCTGTGCTGTGCTGCTGAATGAGGTTACATCATCACACACAGTACGCATAACCTGTGTGTTCGATCTGTGCTGTGCTGCTGAATGAGGTTACGTCATCACCCACAGTACGCATAACCTGTGTGTTCGATCTCTGCTGTGCTGCTGAATGAGGTTACGCCATCACCCACAGTACGCATAACCTGTGTGTTCGATCTGTGCTGTGCTGCTGAATGAGGTTACGTCATCACCCACAGTACCCATAACCTGTGTGTTCGATCTGTGCTGTGCTGCTGAATGAGGTTACGCCGTCACCCACAGTACGCATAACCTGTGTGTTCGATCTGTGCTGTGCTGCTGAATGAGGTTACGCCATCACCCACAGTACGCATAACCTGTGTGTTCAATCTGTGCTGTGCTGCTGAATGAGGATATGCCATCACCCACAGTACGCATAACCTGTGTGTCAGATCTGTGCTGTGCTGCTGAATGAGGTTACGCCATCACCCACAGTACGCATAACCTGTGTGTTCGATCTGTGCTGTGCTGCTGAATGAGGTTACGCCGTCACCCACAGTACGCATAACCTGTGTGTTCGATCTGTGCTGTGCTGCTGAATGAGGTTACGCCGTCACCCACAGTACGCATAACCTGTGTGTTCGATCTGTGCTGTGCTGCTGAATGAGGTTACGCCATCACCCACAGTACGCATAACCTGTGTGTTCGATCTGTGCTGTGCTGCTGAATGAGGTAACATCATCACCCACAGTACGCATAACCTGTGTGTTCGATCTGTGCTGTGCTGCTGAATGAGGTTACGTCATCACCCACAGCCCGCATAACCTGTGTGTTCGATCTGTGCTGTGCTGCTGAATGAGGTTACGCCATCACCCACAGTACACATAACCTGTGTGTTCGATCTGTGCTGTGCTGCTGAATGAGGTTACATCATCACACACAGTACGCATAACCTGTGTGTTCGATCTGTGCTGTGCTGCTGAATGAGGTTACATCATCACACACAGTACGCATAACCTGTGTGTTCGATCTGTGCTGTGCTGCTGAATGAGGTTACGCCATCACCCGCAGTACGCATAACCTGTGTGTTCGATCTGTGCTGTGCTGCTGAATGAGGTTACGCCATCACACACAGTACGCATAACCTGGTTGTTCGATCTGTGCTGTGCTGCTGAATGAGGTTACATCATCACAAACAGTACGCATAACCTGTGTGTTCGATCTGTGCTGTGCTGCTGAATGAGGTTACGCCATCACCCACAGTACGCATAACCTGTGTGTTCGATCTGTGCTGTGCTGCTGAATGAGGTTACATCATCACACACAGTACGCATAACCTGTGTGTTCGATCTGTGCTGTGCTGCTGAATGAGGTTACGCCATCACCCACAGTACGCATAACCTGTGTGTTCGATCTGTGCTGTGCTGCTGAATGAGGTTACGCCATCACCCACAGTACGCATAACCTGTGTGTTCGATCTGTGCTGTGCTGCTGAATGAGGTTACGCCATCACCCACAGTACGCATAACCTGTGTGTTCGATCTCTGCTGTGCTGCTGAATGAGGTTACGCCATCACCCACAGTAGGCATAACCTGTGTGTTCGATCTGTGCTGTGCTGCTGAATGAGGTTACGCCATCACCCACAGTACGCATAACCTGTGTGTTCGATCTGTGCTGTGCGGCTGAATGAGGTTACGCCATCACCCACAGTACGCATAACCTGTGTGTTCGATCTGTGCTGTGCTGCTGAATGAGGTTACATCATCACCCACAGTACGCATAACCTGTGTGTTCGATCTCTGCTGTGCTGCTGAATGAGGTGACGTCATCACCCACAGTACGCATAACCTGTGTGTTCGATCTGTGCTGTGCTGCTGAATGAGGTAACATCATCACCCACAGTACGCATAACCTGTGTGTTCGATCTGTGCTGTGCTGCTGAATGAGGTTACGTCATCACCCACAGTACGCATAACCTGTGTGTTCGATCTGTGCTGTGCTGCTGAATGAGGTTACACCGTCACCCACAGTACGCATAACCTGTGTGTTCGATCTGTGCTGTGCTGCTGAATGAGGTTACATCATCACACACAGTACGCATAACCTGTGTGTTCGATCTGTGCTGTGCTGCTGAATGAGGTTACGTCATCACCCACAGTACGCATAACCTGTGTGTTCGATCTCTGCTGTGCTGCTGAATGAGGTTACGCCATCACCCACAGTACGCATAACCTGTGTGTTCGATCTGTGCTGTGCTGCTGAATGAGGTTACGTCATCACCCACAGTACCCATAACCTGTGTGTTCGATCTGTGCTGTGCTGCTGAATGAGGTTACGCCGTCACCCACAGTACGCATAACCTGTGTGTTCGATCTGTGCTGTGCTGCTGAATGAGGTTACGCCATCACCCACAGTACGCATAACCTGTGTGTTCGATCTGTGCTGTGCTGCTGAATGAGGATATGCCATCACCCACAGTACGCATAACCTGTGTGTTAGATCTGTGCTGTGCTGCTGAATGAGGTTACGCCATCACCCACAGTACGCATAACCTGTGTGTTCGATCTGTGCTGTGCTGCTGAATGAGGTTACGCCGTCACCCACAGTACGCATAACCTGTGTGTTCGATCTGTGCTGTGCTGCTGAATGAGGTTACGCCGTCACCCACAGTACGCATAACCTGTGTGTTCGATCTGTGCTGTGCTGCTGAATGAGGTTACGCCGTCACCCACAGTACGCATAACCTGTGTGTTCGATCTGTGCTGTGCTGCTGAATGAGGTTACGCCATCACCCACAGTACGCATAACCTGTGTGTTCGATCTGTGCTGTGCTGCTGAATGAGGTTACGCCGTCACCCACAGTACGCATAACCTGTGTGTTCGATCTGTGCTGTGCTGCTGAATGAGGTTACGCCATCACCCACAGTACGCATAACCTGTGTGTTCGATCTGTGCTGTGCTGCTGAATGAGGATATGCCATCACCCACAGTACGCATAACCTGTGTGTTTGATCTGTGCTGTGCTGCTGAATGAGGTTACGCCATCACCCACAGTACGCATAACCTGTGTGTTCGATCTGTGCTGTGCTGCTGAATGAGGTTACGCCGTCACCCACAGTACGCATAACCTGTGTGTTCGATCTGTGCTGTGCTGCTGAATGAGGTTACGCCGTCACCCACAGTACGCATAACCTGTGTGTTCGATCTGTGCTGTGCTGCTGAATGAGGTTACGCCATCACCCACAGTACGCATAACCTGTGTGTTCGATCTGTGCTGTGCTGCTGAATGAGGATACGCCATCACCCACAGTACGCATAACCTGTGTGTTTGATCTGTGGTGTGCTGCTGAATGAGGTTACGCCATCACCCACAGTACGCATAACCTGTGTGTTCGATCTGTGCTGTGCTGCTGAATGAGGTTACGCCATCACCCACAGTACGCATAACCTGTGTGTTCGATCTGTTCTGTGCTGCTGAATGAGGTTACGCCATCACCCACAGTACGCACAACCTGTGTGTTCGATCTCTGCTGTGCTGCTGAATGAGGTTACATCATCACACACAGTACGCATAACCTGTGTGTTCGATCTGTGCTGTGCTGCTGAATGAGGTTACCCCGTCACCCACAGTACGCATAACCTGTGTGTTCGATCTGTGCTGTGCTGCTGAATGAGGTTACGCCGTCACCCACAGTACGCATAACCTGTGTGTTCGATCTGTGCTGTGCTGCTGAATGAGGTTACGCCATCACCCACAGTACGCATAACCTGTGTGTTCGATCTGTGCTGTGCTGCTGAATGAGGATACGCCATCACCCACAGTACGCAAAACCTGTGTGTTCAATCTGTGCTGTGCTGCTGAATGAGGTTATGCCATCAAACACAGTACGCATAACCTGTGTGTTCAATCTGTGCTGTGCTGCTGAATGAGGTTACGCCATCACCCACAGTACGCAAAACCTGTGTGTTCGATCTGTGCTGTGCTGCTGAATGAGGTTACATCATCACACACAGTACGCATAACCTGGGTGTTCGATCTGTTCTGTGCTGCTGAATGAGGATACGCCATCACCCACAGTACGCAAAACCTGTGTGTTCAATCTGTGCTGTGCTGCTGAATGAGGTTACATCATCACACACAGTACGCATAACCTGGGTTTTCGGTCTGTGCTGTGCTGCTGAATGAGGTTACGCCATCACCCACAGTATGCATAACCTGTGTGTTCGATCTGTGCTGTGCTGCTGAATGAGGTTACGCCATCACCCACAGTACGCATAACCTGTGTGTTTGATCTGTGGTGTGCTGCTGAATGAGGTTACGCCATCACCCACAGTACGCAAAACCTGTGTGTTCGATCTGTGCTCTGCTGCTGAATGAGGTTACGCCATCACCCACAGTACGCAAAACCTGTGTGTTCAATCTGTGCTGTGCTGCTGAATGAGGTTACATCATCACACACAGTACACATAACCTGTGTGTTCGATCTCTGCTGTGCTGCTGAATGAGGTTACATCATCACACACAGTACGCATAACCTGTGTGTTCGATCTCTGCTGTGCTGCTGAATGAGGTTACGCCATCACCCACAGTACGCAAAACCTGTGTGTTCGATCTCTGCTGTGCTACTGAATGAGGTTACGTCATCACACACAGTACACATAACCTGTGTGTTCGATCTCTGCTGTGCTGCTGAATGAGGTTACATCATCACAAACAGTACGCATAACCTGTGTGTTCGATCTGTGCTGTGCTGCTGAATGAGGTTACGCCATCACCCACAGTACGCATAACCTGTGTGTTCGATCTGTTCTGTGCTGCTGAATGAGGTTACGCCATCACCCACAGTACGCATAACCTGTGTGTTCGATCTGTGCTGTGCTGCTGAATGAGGTTACATCATCACACACAGCCCGCATAACCTGTGTGTTCGATCTGTGCTGTGCTGCTGAATAAGGTTACATCATCACACACAGTACGCATAACCTGTGTGTTCGATTTGTGCTGTGCTCTCTGAATGAAGTTACGCCATCACCCACAGTACGCATAACCTGTGTGTTCGATCTGTGCTGTGCTGCTGAATGAGGTTACGCCATCACCCACAGCACGCATAACCTGTGTGTTCGATCTGTGCTGTGCTGCTGAATAAGGTTACATCATCACACACAGTACGCATAACCTGTGTGTTCGATTTGTGCTGTGCTCTCTGAATGAAGTTACGCCATCACCCACAGTACGCATAACCTGTGTGTTCGATCTGTGCTGTGCTCCTGAATGAGGTTACATCATCACCCACAGTACGCATAACCTGTGTGTTCTATCTGTGCTGTGCTGCTGAATGAGGTTACGCCATCACCCACAGTACGCATAACCTGTGTGTTCGATCTGTGCTGTGCTGCTGAATGAGGTTACGCCATCACCCACAGTACGCATAACCTGTGTGTTCCATCTGTGCTGTGCTGCTGAATGAGGTTACGCCATCACCCACAGTACGCATAACCTGTGTGTTCGATCTGTGCTGTGCTGCTGAATGAGGTTACGCCATCACCCACAGTACGCATAACCTGTGTGTTCTATCTGTCCTGTGCTGCTAAATGAGATTACATCATCACACACAGCACGCATAACCTGTGTGTTCTATCTGTGCTGTGCTGCTGAATGAGGTTACGCCATCACCCACAGTACGCATAACCTGTGTGTTCGATCTGGGCTGTGCTGCTGAATGAGGTTACATCATCACACACAGTACTGATGCAAATCAAACCAACAGAACCTCTATTATGCGCCCCAGTCTACTTCCTACTAACTGGAACACAAGTGATGAAATCAGACAACTGAAGCTGTTGCAATAACTGCTGCCCCGTCTGAGTGGTCTGTCAGGGACTGACTGCGGAACCTCATCATTGGTGAGTGAGCAGCTGATGCTGCAGAATGATTGGTGGATAAGCTTCTGATGGAGGAACGTTATGAGTCAGTCAGCTGCCTGATGGTGAAATGGGATTGGTCAGTGCGATACTGAAAGTGGAATATGATTGTTCCGAGAGATGCATATGGTGGAACTTAACTGGTCAGTGATGTGCTGATTGTGCACTGTGATTGGTCAGAAGTATGCCAGATTGGGAGGTGATTGATTAGAGAGATGCTGATGGTGGAACATGGTTGGTCAGTGGGCTGCCTGATACTGGAAGGTGATTGGTGGTCGCTGCTGGGATCCTCAGCAGGGCAGGTGGAATGCATCTCACGCAGAGATGGGTAATCATTAACGCGTGTTTCCGTCACTGCCGCCAGCACTACAATGGGCCAGTGAGCGCGCTCAGTGCCCCGCCGTGTGTGAACCGCGCCCGGGCTCCAGCAGGAAGTGGATTTATGATAATCCAGGTGGGGGGAAGGGAGAGGCACAAAGGCATCAGTCCTACGGGGAAATGCCAACGACTGCGCTGGAATTTACCCACGACCCCTACCCCCCTCTCCCCTGACTCCTCTTCCTCGCCTCCCGCTTTCCAACAATCTCCCTCTCTTCTTCTCCATATCTTTCCTGGAATCGCTCAGGCCGCCCCATCCTCTCCGGCCTGTGTAAACGTTTGTCTCCGCTGTGAACTGCCCTGGCCCCCGTCTCGTCTTACCGTGTGAGAGTGGGGTCAAACAGAGTCGGCCAGGGAGAGACAGGGACCGCACTGATGCAGCCAACCCAGCTCACACACCAGCGGCTGAACCAGCAGCACTGTGTGCAGAGGGAGTCTCTATTACTGTCATGTGCGACCATGTCCTGTGCTATTACATCACGCCAGACACTAATGCCCCAGATACTGCTGCGCCACAACACTAATGCCACCAGATACTGCTGCCCCAAACATTAATGCCCCCAGATACTGCTACTCCACAACACTAATGCCCCCAGATACTGCTGCGCCAAACATAAATGCCCCCAGATACTGCTGCGCCACAACACTAATGCCCCCAGATACTGCTGCGCCACAACACTAATGCCCCAGATACTGCTGCTCCACAACACTAATGCCCCCAGATACTGCTGCGCCAAACATAAATGCCCCCAGATACTGCTGCGCCACAACACTAATGCCCCCAGATACTGCTGCGCCACAACACTAATGCCCCAGATACTGCTGCGCCACAACACTAATGCCACCAGATACTGCTGCCCCAAACATTAATGCCCCCAGATACTGCTGCGCCACAACACTAATGCCCCCAGATACTGCTGCACCAAACATAAATGCCCCCAGATACTGCTGCGCCACAACACTAATGCCCCCAGATACTGCTGCACCACAACAATAATGCCCCCAGATACTGCTGCCCCAAACATTAATGCCCCCAGATACTGCTGCGCCACAACACTAATGCCCCAGATACTGCTGCGCCACAACACTAATGCCCCCAGATACTGCTGCCCCAAACATAAATGCCCCCAGATACTGCTGCACCACAACACTAATGCCCCCAGATACTGCTGCGCCACAACACTAATGCCCCCAGACACTGCTGCGCCCCAACACTAATCCCCCCAGATACTGCTGCGCCACAACACTAATGCCCCCAGATACTGCTGCGCCACAACACTAATGCTCCCAGATACTGCTTCGCCACAACACTAATGCCCCCAGATACTGCTGCGCCACAACACTAATGCCCCCAGATACTGCTGCCCCAAACACTAATGCCCCCACATACTGCTGTTCCACAACACTAATGCCCCCAGATACTGCTGCGCCACAACACTAATGCCACCAGATACTGCTGTGCCACAACACTAATGCCCCCAGATACTGCTGCGCCACAACACTAATGCCACCAGATACTGCTGCCCCAAACATAAATGCCCCCAGATACTGCTGCGCCACAACACTAATGCCCCCAGATACTGCTGCCCCAAACATTAATGCCCCCAGATACTGCTGCGCCACAACACTAATGCCCCCAGATACTGCTGCGCCACAACACTAATGCCCCCAGATACTGCTGCGCCACAACACTAATGCCCCCAGATACTGCTGCGCCACAACACTAATGCCCCCAGATACTGCTGCGCCACAACACTAATGCCCCCAGATACTGCTGTGCCACAACACTAATGCCCCCAGATACTGCTGCGCCACAACACTAATGCCCCCAGATACTGCTGCGCCACAACACTAATGCCACCAGATACTGCTGCCCCAAACATAAATGCCCCCAGATACTGCTGCGCCACAACACTAATGCCACCAGATACTGCTGCCCCAAACATTAATGCCCCCAGATACTGCTGCTCCACAACACTAATGCCACCAGATACTGCTGCGCCACAACACTAATGCCCCCAGATACTGCTGCGCCACAACACTAATGCCCCCAGATACTGCTGCGCCACAACACTAATGCTCCCAGATACTGCTTCGCCACAACACTAATGCCCCCAGATACTGCTGCGCCACAACACTAATGCCCCCAGATACTGCTGCCCCAAACATTAATGCCCCCAGATACTGCTGTGCCACAACACTAATGCCCCCAGATACTGCTGCGCCACAACACTAATGCCACCAGATACTGCTGTGCCACAACACTAATGCCCCCAGATACTGCTGCGCCACAACACTAATGCCACCAGATACTGCTGCCCCAAACATAAATGCCCCCAGATACTGCTGCGCCACAACACTAATGCCCCCAGATACTGCTGCCCCAAACATTAATGCCCCCAGATACTGCTGCGCCACAACACTAATGCCCCCAGATACTGCTGCGCCACAACACTAATGCCCCCAGATACTGCTGTGCCACAACACTAATGCCCCCAGATACTGCTGCGCCACAACACTAATGCCCCCAGATACTGCTGTGCCACAACACTAATGCCCCCAGATACTGCTGTGCCACAACACTAATGCCCCCAGATACTGCTGCTCCACAACACTAATGCCCCCAGATACTGCTGCGGCACAACACTAATGCCCCCAGATACTGCTGCACCAAACATTAATGCCCCCAGATACTGCTGCCCCACAACACTAATGCCCCCAGATACTGCTGCTCCACAACACTAATGCCCCCAGATACTGCTGCGCCACAACACTAATGCCCCCAGATACTGCTGCGCCACAACACTAATGCCCCCAGATACTGCTGCCCCAAACATTAATGCCCCCAGATACTGCTGCCCCAAACATTAATGCCCCCAGATACTGCTGCCCCAAACATAAATGCCCCCAGATACTGCTGCGCCACAACACTAATGCCCCCAGATACTGCTGCGCCACAACACTAATGCCCCCAGATACTGCTGCTCCACAACACTAATGCCCCCAGATACTGCTGCCCCAAACATTAATGCCCCCAGATACTGCTGCGCCACAACACTAATGCCCCCAGATACTGCTGCTCCACAACACTAATGCCCCCAGATACTGCTGCGCCAAACATTAATGCCCCCAGATACTGCTGCGCCAAACATTAATGCCCCCAGATACTGCTACTCCACAACAATAATGCCCCCAGATACTGCTGCGCCACAACACAAATGCCCCCAGATACTGCTGCTCCACAAAACTAATGCCCCCAGATACAGCTGCGCCGCAACACAAATGCCCCCAGATACTGCTGCTCCAAACATTAATGCCCCCAGATACTGCTGATCCACAACACTAATGCCACCAGATACTGCTGCCCCAAACATTAATGCCCCCAGATACTGCTGATCCACAACACTAATGCCACCAGATACTGCTGCCCCAAACATTAATGCCCCCAGATACTGCTGCTCCACAACACTAATGCCCCAGATACTGCAGCCCCAAACATTAATGCCCCCAGATACTGCTACTCCACAATACTAATGCCCCCAGATACTGCTGCGCCACAACACAAATGCCCCCAGATACTGCTGCTCCACAAAACTAATGCCCCCAGATACTGCTGTGTCACAACACAAATGCCCCAGATACTGCTGCTCCAGATATTGCTGATCCACAACGCAAATGCCACCAGATACTGCTGCCCCAAACATTAATGCCCCCAGATACTGCTGCTCCACAACACTAATGCCCCCAAATACTGCTGCCCCAAATATTAATGCCCCAGATACTGCTGCCCCCAACATTAATGCCACCAGATACTGCGGCTCCAAACATTAATGCCCCCAGATACTGCTGATCCACAACACTAATGCCACCAGATACTGCTGCCCCAAACATTAATGCCCCCAGATACCGCTGCTCCACAACATTAATGCCCCCAGATACTGCTGCTCCAAACATTAATGCCCCCAGATACTGCTGATCCACAACACTAATGCCACCAGATACTGCTGCCCCAAACATAAATGCCACCAGATACTGCTGATCCACAACACTAATGCCACCAGATACTGCTGCCCTAAACATTAATGCCCCGAGATACCGCTGCTCCAAAACACTAATGCCCACAGATACTGCTGCCCCCAACATTAATGCCACCAGATACTGCTGCTCCAAACATTAATGCCCCCAGATACTGCTGATCCACAACACTAATGCCACCAGATACTGCTGCCCCAAACATAAATGCCCCCAGATACTGCTGATCCACAACACTAATGCCCCCAGATACTGCTGCCCTAAACATTAATGCCCCGAGATACCGCTGCTCCAAAACACTAATGCCCACAGATACTTCTGCCCCAAACATTAACGCCCCCAGATACCGCTGTCCCAAAATTAATGCCCCCAGACACTGCTGCTCGACAACTCTAATGCCCCCAGATACTGCTGCTCCACAACAATAATGCCACCAGATACTGCTGCCCCAAACATTAATGCCCCCAGATACTGCTGCTCCACAACAGTAATGCCACCAGATACTGCTGCCTCAAACATTAATGCCCCCAGATACTGCTGATCCACAACACTAATGCCCCCAGATACTGCTGCCCCAAACATTAATACCCCCAGATACTGCTGATCCACAACACTAATGCCCCCAGATACTGCTGCCCCAAACATTAATGCCCCCAGATACTGCTGCCCCCAAACACTAATGCCACCAGATACTGCTGCCCCAAACATTAATGCCCCCAGATACTGCTGCCCCCAAACACTAATGCCACCAGATACTGCTGCCCCAAACATTAATGCCCCCAGATACAGCTGACCCCAATCATTAATGCCCCCAGATCTGTCAACACTCATTGACAGTAGTTTCTGAACATGGGCATATTTCTCACAATAAGAAATGTTGCGTTTATATTTTTGTGCAGTGCAGTTGGAATCACTGACTGTGAGTGGACAAAGTCTGTATGTTGCTAATTTAGTTAGCAGCTACACTTTAGGGAAACGGTGTAGGAGCAGTCCGGAGCAGTCCGGTATCATACGGCGTTGCTGCCTGCCGTCTACTAATACCAGAATCCTCAGGGATAGCGTGCATCTCAGCTGTGTAAAAAGCGTCGCGTACAGCACGTATGAAATGTACACAGCCATCAAGTTGCCCATGTTTTTGCCTCTCGTCATGTTACCAGTAAACCGTCAGCTAACTTGTTTGTCGATTGTTTAGTCTGTGACGTAATAGGTCACCAGAAAAAGGTCCAACACGAGCGAGCTGTAAGGAGGCATATCACCACCTATTGTAGCGGAGACGGACGAGCTTCGGTCAGTAAACAGATTCCTCTATCGCACATGTATACTGAGACAAGGACAGTTGTCCGCTTAAATGGCCGAATGGAGCTATAATCGTAGTGCATGTAAACGTGCTGAGTGCTGCTCAGAGATTTGCATGACCCCACACATTGTATAACAAGCAAAATCTCCAGTGCTGGCTTAGCCTACTATTTGCATTTCTGTATCTTATGATATGAACTCTACCCGCAAAGTGCAGGTAAATCCATAGAATAAGGGCAAAATTCAAGTAAAACCCGTGAACAAAAGGATGTAACTTTTTCAAAGGGCGTGATTAAGTGAAGAGCCACTCCATCTGGGTTGAGTCCCCAGTAATTACAAGCTGTGGGTGGGAATTGAAGCACCTATTACTGAAACCCCATAAGTCACACTTGACTTGACGTGGGGTTTTAGTAATCAGTGCTTCAACTCATTTAAGGTGAAATTCTCATAGTTACAATGCAAATGTGTGCACAAATAAGAGCAGAATCAGAGACAGACCATGCTGAAATGACTGACACACTGTCACCGTGAGTGTTTACTGTGCTCTCCCCGTCCTTCAGTGTCCTCTGGACACAGGAAACATGTTTATGACCTGCTTATCTCTCAGGCCCATTCTCATTGTTGATTCACGCAAGTTCATATCTGCTCCCTCCTGATACACGCAATCACACACACCGCACACCAGCTCTGCCGCCACACACACGATACCCCACTGCAGACGCATCAAACCATAACCCAGGGCCTACAAAGCCTTACAGAGTCTATCAGAGAAACATCTGCTCTACTCCACGGCAAATGTCTGTACTGAATGGGGTGAATGGCGAATGTCAGTAGTATGGAGGGTGAATGTCAGTAGTACAGAGGGTGAATGGTGAATGTCAGTAGTACAGAGGGTGAATGGTGAATGACAGTAGTATGGATGGTGACTGGTGAATGTTAGTATTATGGAGAATGAATGTCAGTAGTACAGAGGGTGAATGGTGAATGTCAGTAGTATGGATGGTGAATGGTGGTGTGTCAGTAGTATGGAGAGTGAATGTCAGTAGTATGGAGGGTGAATGGTTATTGTCAGCAGTATAGAGGGTGAATGGTGAATGTCAGTGGTATGGAGGGTGAATGGCGAATGTCAGTAGTATAGAGGGTGAATGGTGAATGTCAGTAGTATGGAGCGTGAATGGCGAATGTCAGTAGTTTGGAGGGTGAATGGTGAATGTCAGTAGTAAGGAGGATCAATGGTGAATGTCAGTATTATGGAGAGTGAATGGTGAATGTCAGTAGAATAGATGGTGAATGGTGAATGTCAGTAGTATAGATGGAGAATGGTGAATGTCAGTAGTATAGAGAGTGAATGGTGAATATCAGTAGACTAGAGGGTGAATTGTGAATGTTAGTAGTATAGATGGTGAATAGTGAATGTTAGTAGTATGGAGGGTGAATGTCAGTAGTATAGAGGGTGAATGGTGAATGTCAGTAGTATAGATGGAGAATGGTGAATGTCAGTAGTATGGAGGGTGAATGTCAGTAGTATAGAGGGTGAATGGTGAATGTCAGTAGTATAGAGGGTGAATTGTGAATGTTAGTAGTATAGATGGTGAATAGTGAATGTTAGTAGTATGGAGGGTGAATGTCAGTAGTATAGAGGGTGAATGGTGAATGTCAGTAGTACAGATGGCGAATTGTAAATGTCAGTAGTATAGATGGTGAATGTCGAGCCTGTCCTGCAGCAAAATATGCCCAGAAAGGTTGTTTGTCAAGCAGTTTTTTACGACCTAAAGTCACGTTTGGAGTTAAGTGACCTCTAGCGGTCATTTAAATCACTGCAATCTGGTTTCCTTCATCAGCATCGCCGTCAGTAAATCCCTGACCTAACCCTAACCCTAATCCTTACCCAAACCATTTTTTAAAGTGTAAAAATGACTGAAACTGTATCTGGAAGTGAAACCGTAACTCTAACAGTACCTTCCTGCTGCAAGTAGGGGCGCGATTTTAGGAAACGCTCCCATGGGTCGTAAATCAGAGAAAATGACAATAACCGACCTATTTGAGCGTATGGTTGGAGGATAGGTTGTGAATGTCAGGCTGAATTGTGAAGATCATGGAACCTCCCTAGAACACAGACAGCTCCTCCCTGTAGCACACTCCACACCTCCCTGTGGACCCCACACCATAACACACCGCCATCTTCCCAAAGCACAAAGCAGCATGGCGGAGCAGGCGGCAGGGGTGCGCGGGCGTACTCACAGATGCAGGCAGCTGCCAGTAGTCGATTGGCCAGGTAGGGGGCGATGCAGGTGGGGAAGATGGGCTGCACCATGTAGTTGGAGAAGGTGATGGCAATGACAGCTTGGCTGGTGGGCTCGATGATGAGGAGGGATGTCCACAGCCTGATGAAGGCCAGGAACCCGCCGAAGGCCTCCAGGATGTAGGCGTAGCTGGCGCCAGACTTGGTGATGGTGGTGCCGAGCTCGGCGTAGCAGAGCGCACCGAAGACGGAGAAGAGGCCGCCGACGGCCCATACCACCAGCGCCAGCCCGTAGGAGGAGCTGTACATGAGCACGCCCTTGGGAGAGACGAAGATCCCCGAGCCGATCATGTTCCCCACGATGAGACACACCCCGTTCAGCAGGGAGATCTCCTTCTTGAGCTTCATGGACTCTGCTGACCCCTCCTTCTGCAGCTGCCCGCAGCCATTGGTCGCCTCTGACGTCACCTCCGTTGTTGGGGCGGGGCTATAAGATGCCATTGTGATGCGGAAGTAGAGTCAGTGATGGGAGCTGCTGTCAATGAAAAGGGATTGGGGAACTTGTTCAAAAAGTGGTGGTTTCTGACTTCAACATCCGGCTGCGGTTGTCATAGCGATAACTACAGGAGAAACAAAACATATATGCATTAATTCCTGAGACTGGTGTGCAAGTGCACCCAGGAGCATGCACTATATCAGCCTTTTTCCCCACTATTTTACCAGGGAAAGTTCCTCTGAGAACATGTTTCTAGAAATGCCAGTTAGAACAGCACCTGAAGAGGGATAGAGAGAGACGGGGGGAGACCCCCATGGAGTGATTGTAGGGCTAAGGGCCACGCCCAAGGGCCCAACAGCAGACTTATACCCATCATCTTCTCCCCAGATCAAGCCAGAACCCCGGGGCCCACTGGGGGCTGAAACAGCATCTCTTGGGTCACCAGTCAGCCAGGCCCCAGGGCCCACTGGCCAATTGTGCACCACAGACAGTACACAATCTATTCACCTGAATGAGCTCTGGTACACAGCAGACAGTACACAATCTATTCACCTGAATGAGCTCTTGTACACAGCAGACAGTACACAATCTATTCACCTGAATGAGCTCTCGTACACAGCAGACAGTACACAATCTATTCACCTGAATGAGCTCTTGTACACAGCAGACAGTACACAATCTATACACCTGAATGAGCTCTTGTACACAGCAGACAGTACACAATCTATTCAACTGAATGAGCTCTTGTACACAGCAGACAGTACACAATCTATTCACCTGAATGAACTCTTGTACACAGCAGACAGTACACAATCTATACACCTGAATGAGCTCTTGTACACAGCAGACAGTACACAATCTATTCACCTGAATGAGCTCTTGTACACAGCAGACAGTACACAATCTATACACCTGAATGAGCTCTTGTACACAGCAGACAGTACACAATCTATACACCTGAATGAGCTCTTGTACACAGCAGACAGTACACAATCTATACACCTGAATGAGCTCTTGTACACAGCAGACAGTACACAATCTATACACCTGAATGAACTCTTGTACACAGCAGACAGTACACAATCTATTCACCTGATTGAGCTCTTGTACACAGCAGACAGTACACAATCTATTCACCTGAATGAGCTCTTGTACACAGCAGACAGTACACAATCTATACACCTGAATGAGCTCTTGTACACAGCAGACAGTACACAATCTATACACCTGAATGAACTCTTGTACACAGCAGACAGTACACAATCTATTCAACTGAATGAGCTCTTGTACACAGCAGACAGTACACAATCTATTCACCTGAATGAGCTCTTGTACACAGCAGACAGTACACAATCTATACACCTGAATGAGCTCTTGTACACAGCAGACAGTACACAATCTATACACCTGAATGAGCTCTTGTACACAGCAGACAGTACACAATCTATACACCTGAATGAACTCTTGTACACAGCAGACAGTACACAATCTATACACCTGAATGAGCTCTTGTACACAGCAGACAGTACACAATCTATACACCTGAATGAGCTCTTGTACACAGCAGACAGTACACAATCTATACACCTGAATGAGCTCTTGTACACAGCAGACAGTACACAATCTATACACCTGAATGAACACTTGTACACAGAAGACAGTACAAAATCTATACACCTGAATGAGCTCTTGTACACAGCAGACAGTACACAATCTATACACCTGAATGAGCTCTTGTACACAGCAGACAGTACACAATCTATACACCTGAATGAGCTCTTGTACACAGCAGACAGTACAAAATCTATACACCTGAATGAGCTCTTGTACACAGCAGACAGTACACAGTCTATAAACCTGAATGAGCTCTTGTACACAGCAGACAGTACACAATCTATACCCCTGAATAAGCTCTTGTACACAGCAGACAGTACACAATCTATACACCTGAATGAGCTCTTGCACACAGCAGACAGTACACAATCTATACACCTGAATGAGCTCTTGTACACAGCAGACAGTACAAAATCTATTCACCTGAATGAGCTCTTGTACACAGCAGACAGTACACAATCTATACACCTGAATGAGCTCTTGTACACAGCAGACAGTACACAATCTATACACCTGAATGAGCTCTTGTACACAGCAGACAGTACACAATCTATAAACCTGAATGAGCTCTTGTACACAGCAGACAGTACACAATCTATACACCTGAATGAGCTCTTGCACACAACAGACAGTACACAATCTATTCACCTGAATGAGCTCTTGTACACAGCAGACAGTACAAAATCTATTCACCTGAATGAGCTCTTGTACACAGCAGACAGTACAAAATCTATACACCTGAATGAGCTCTTGCACACAGCAGAAAGTACACAATCAATACACCTGAATGAGCTCTTGTACACAGCAGACAGTACACAATCTATACACCTGAATGAGCTCTTGCACACAGCAGACAGTACACAATCTATACACCTGAATGAGCTCTTGTACACAGCAGACAGTACAAAATCTATTCACCTGAATGAGCTCTTGTACACAGCAGACAGTACACAATCTATTCACCTGAATGAGCTCTTGTACACAGCAGACAGTACACAATCTATACACCTGAAAGAGCTCTTGTACACAGCAGACAGTACACAATCTATTCACGTGAATGAGCTCTGGTACACAGCAGACAGTACACAATCTATACACCTGAATGAGCTCTTGCACACAGCAGACAGTACACAATCTATACACCTGAATGAGCTCTTGTACACAGCAGACAGTACACAATCTATACACCTGAATGAGCTCTTGTACACAGCAGACAGTACACAATCTATACACCTGAATGAGCTCTTGTACACAGCAGACAGAACACAATCTATTCACCTGAATGAACTCTTGTACACAGCAGACAGTACACAATCTATACACCTGAATAAGCTCTTGTACACAGCAGACAGTACACAATCTATTCACCTGAATGAGCTCTTGTACACAGCAGACAGTACACAATCTATTCACCTGAATGAGCTCTTGTACACAGCAGACAGTACACAATCTATTCACCTGAATGAGCTCTTGTACACAGCAGACAGTACACAATCTATTCACCTGAATGAGCTCTTGTACACAGCAGACAGTACACAATCTATTCAACTGAATGAGCTCTTGTACACAGCAGACAGTACAAAATCTATTCACCTGAATGAGCTCTTGTGCACAGCAGGCAGTACACAATCTATACACCTGAATGAGCTCTTGTACACAGCAAACAGTACACAATCTATTCACCTGAATGAGCTCTTGTGCACAGCAGACAGTACACAATCTATTCAACTGAATGAGCTCTTGTACACAGCAGACAGTACACAATCTATTCACCTGAATGAGCTCTTGTACACAGCAGACAGTACACAATCTATTCACCTGAATGAGCTCTTGTACACAGCAGACAGTACACAATCTATTCACCTGAATGAGCTCTTGTGCACAGCAGACAGTACACAATCTATTCAACTGAATGAGCTCTGGTACACAGCAGACAGTACACAATCTATAGACCTGAATGAGCTCTGGTACACAGCACACAGTACACAATCTATACACCTGAATGAGCTCTTGTACACAGCAGACAGTACACAATCTATTCACCTGAATGAGCTCTGGTACACAGCAGACAGTACACAATCTATTCACCTGAATGAGCTCTTGTACACAGCAGACAGTACACAATCTATACACCTGAATGAGCTCTTGTACACAGCAGACAGTACACAATCTATACACCTGAATGAGCTCTTGTACACAGCAGACAGTACACAATCTATTCACCTGAATAGGTTCTTGTACACAGCAGACAGTACACAATCTATACACCTGAATGAGCTCTTGTACACAGCAAACAGTACACAATCTATACACCTGAATAGGTTCTTGTACACAGCAGACAGTACCCAATCTATACACCTGAATGAGCTCTTGTACACAGCAGACAGTACACAATCTATTCACCTGAATGAGCTCTTGTACACAGCAGACAGTACACAATCTATTCACCTGAATGAACTCTTGTACACAGCACACAGTACACAATCTATTCACCTGAATAGGTTCTTGTACACAGCAGACAGTACACAATCTATACACCTGAATGAGCTCTTGTACACAGCAAACAGTACACAATCTATACACCTGAATAGGTTCTTGTACACAGCAGACAGTACACAATCTATACACCTGAATGAGCTCTTGTACACAGCAGACAGTACACAATCTATTCACCTGAATGAGCTCTTGTACACAGCAGACAGTACACAATCTATTCACCTGAATGAGCTCTTGTACACAGCAGACAGGACACAATCTATACACCTGAATGAGCTCTTGTACACAGCAGACATACACAATGTATTCACCTGAATGAGCTCTTGTACACAGCAGACAGTACACAACCTATTCACCTGAATGAGCTCTTGTACACAGCAGACAGTACACAATCTATACACCTGAATGAGCTCTTGTACACAGCAGACAGTACACAATCTATTCACCTGAATGAGCTCTTGTACACAGCAGACAGTACACAATCTATACACCTGAATGAGGTCTTGTACACAGCAGACAGTACACAATCTATACACCTGAATGAGCTCTTGTACACAGCAGACAGTACACAATCTATTCACCTGATTGAGCTCTTGTACACAGCAGACAGTACACAATCTATACACCTGAATGAGCTCTTGTACACAGCAGACAGTACACAATCTATTCACCTGAATGAGCTCTTGTACACAGCAGACAGTACACAATCTATACACCTGAATGAGGTCTTGTACACAGCAGACAGTACACAATCTATACACCTGAATGAGCTCTTGTACACAGCAGACAGTACACAATCTATTCACATGAATGAACTCTTGTACACAGCAGACAGTACACAATCTATTCACCTGAATGAGCTCTTGTACACAGCAAACAGTACACAATCTATACACCTGAATAGGCTCTTGTACACAGCAGACAGTACACAATCTATTCAACTGAATGAGCTCTTGTACACAGCAGACAGTACACAATCTATTCACCTGAATGAGCTCTTGTACACAGCAGACAGTACACAATCTATTCACCTGAATGAGCTCTTGTACACAGCAGACAGTACACAATCTATTCACCTGAATGAGCTCTTGTACACAGCAGACAGTACACAATCTATTCACCGGAATGAGCTCTTGTACACAGCAGACAGTATACAATCTATACACCTGAATGAGCTCTTGTACACAGCAGACAGTACACAATCTATTCACCTGAATGAGCTCTTGTACACAGCAGACAGTACACAACCTATTCACCTGAATGAGCTCTTGTACACAGCAGACAGTACACAATCTATACACCTGAATGAGCTCTTGTACACAGCAGACAGTACACAATCTATTCACCTGAATGAACTCTTGTACACAGCAGACAGTACACAATCTATTCACCTGAATGAGCTCTTGTACACAGCAGACAGTACACAACCTATACACCTGAATGAGCTCTTGTACACAGCAGACAGTACACAACCTATACACCTGAATGAGCTCTTGTACACAGCAGACAGTACACAACCTATACACCTGAATGAGCTCTTGTACACAGCAGACAGTAGACAATCAATAAACCTGAATGAGATGCCTGACTCTCATTAGCATGATGTTCTTCACCTACATAACTGAATTACACCGGCACAGTGTGTTTAGCCTCAGCCTTTCAGTCTTCCTTCAGGCCGGACCCGACATCGCCAGCACACCCACACCGACACAGGCATGAACACACCTCACACACCCACACCGACACAGGCATGAACACACCTCACACACCCACATCGACACAGGCATGAACACACCTCACACACCCACACCGACACAGGCATGAACACACCTCACACACCCACACCGACACAGGCATGAACACACCTCACACACCCACACCGCCACAGGCATGAACACACCTCACCCGCCCTCCGCAACACAGGCATGAACACACCTCACACACCCACACCGACACAGGCATGCACACACTTCACATGCCCACACAGGCATGAACACACCTCACACGCCCACACCGACACAGGCATGAACACACCTCACACACCCACTCCGACACAGGCATGAACACACCTCACACACCCACACCGACACAGGCATGAACACACCTCACACACCCACACCAACACAGGCATGAACACACCTCACACACCCACACCGACACAGGCATGAACACACCTCACATGCCCACACAGGCATGAACACACCTCACACGCCCACACCGACACAGGCATGAACACACCTCACACACCCACTCCGACACAGGCATGAACACACCTCACACCCCCACACCGACACAGGCATGAACACACCTCACACACCCACACCAACACAGGCATGAACACACCTCACACACCCACACCGACACAGGCATGAACACACCTCACACACCCACACCGACACAGGCATGAACACACCTCACACACCCACACCGACACAGGCATGAACACACCTCACACACCCACACCGACACAGGCATGAACACACCTCACACACCCACACCGACACAGGCATGAACACACCTCCCACGCCCACACCGACACAGGCATGAACACACCTCACACACCCACACCGACACAGGCATGAACACACCTCACACACCCACACCGACACAGGCATGAACACACCTCACACGCCCACACCAACACAGGCATGAACACACCTCACACGCCCACACCAACACAGGCATGAACACACCTCACACACCCACACTGACACAGGCATGAACACACCTCACACACCCACACCGACACAGGCATGAACACACCTAACACACCCACACCGACACAGGCATGAACACACCTCACATGCCCACACAGGCATGAACACACCTCACACGCCCACACCGACACAGGCATGAACACACCTCACACACCCACTCCGACACAGGCATGAACACACCTCACACACCCACACCGACACAGGCATGAACACACCTCACACACCCACACCAACACAGGCATGAACACACCTCACACACCCACACCGACACAGGCATGAACACACCTCACACACCCACACCAACACAGGCATGAACACACCTCACACACCCACACCCACACAGGCATGAACACACCTCACACACCCACACCGACAAGGCATGAACACACCTCACACACCCACACCGACACAGGCATGAACACACCTCACACACCCACACCGACACAGGCATGAACACACCTCACACACCCACACCGACACAGGCATGAACACACCTCACACGCCCACACCAACACAGGCATGAACACACCTCACACACCCACACCAACACAGGCATGAACACACCTCACACACCCACACTGACACAGGCATGAACACACCTCACACACCCACATCGACACAGGCAATAGCACACCTCACACACCCACACCGACACAGGCATGAACACACCTCACATGCCCACACAGGCATGAACACACCTCACACGCCCACACCGACACAGGCATGAACACACCTCACACACCCACACCCACACACGCATGAACACACCTCACACACCCACACCGACACAGGCATGAACCCACCTCACATGCCCACACAGGCATGAACACACCTCACACGCCCACACCGACACAGGCATGAACACACCTCACACACCCACTCCGACACAGGCATGAACACACCTCACACACCCACACCGACACAGGCATGAACACACCTCACACACCCACTCCGACACAGGCATGAACACACCTCACACACCAACTCCGACACAGGCATGAACACACCTCCCACACCCACACCAACACAGGCATGAACACACCTCACACACCCACACCGACACAGGCATGAACACACCTCACACACCCACAACGACACAGGCATGAACACACCTCACACACCCACACCAACACAGGCATGAACACACCTCACACACCCACACTGACACAGGCATGAACACACCTCACACACCCACACCGACACAGGCATGAACACACCTCACACACCCACACCGACACAGGCATGAACACACCTCACATGCCCACACAGGCATGAACACACCTCACACGCCCACACCGACACAGGCATGAACACACCTCACACACCCACACCGACACAGGCATGAACACACCTCACACACCCACACCGACACAGGCATGAACATACCTCACACACCCACATCGACACAGGCATGAACACACCTCACACGCCCACACCAACACAGGCATGAACACACTTCACACACCCACACCAACACAGGCATGAACACACCTCACACACCCACACTGACACAGGCATGAACACACCTCACACACCCACACCGACACAGGCATGAACACACCTCACACACCCACACCGACACAGGCATGAACACACCTCACATGCCCACACAGGCATGAACACACCTCACACGCCCACACCGACACAGGCATGAACACACCTCACACACCCACTCCGACACAGGCATGAACACACCTCACACACCCACACCAACACAGGCATGAACACACCTCACACACCCACTCCGACACAGGCATGAACACACCTCACACACCCACTCCGACACAGGCATGAACACACCTCACACACCCACACCAACACAGGCATGAACACACCTCACACACCCACACCGACACAGGCATGAACACACCTCACACACACACACCGACACAGGCATGAACACACCTCACACACCCACACCAACACAGGCATGAACACACCTCACACACCCACACTGACACAGGCATGAACACACCTCACACACCCACACCGACACAGGCATGAACACACCTCACACACCCACACCGACACAGGCATGAACACACCTCACATGCCCACACAGGCATGAACACACCTCACACGCCCACACCGACACAGGCATGAACACACCTCACACACCCACACCGACACAGGCATGAACACACCTCACACACCCACACCGACACAGGCATGAACATACCTCACACACCCACATCGACACAGGCATGAACACACCTCACACGCCCACACCAACACAGGCATGAACACACTTCACACACCCACACCAACACAGGCATGAACACACCTCACACACCCACACTGACACAGGCATGAACACACCTCACACACCCACACCGACACAGGCATGAACACACCTCACACACCCACACCGACACAGGCATGAACACACCTCACACGCCCACACCGACACAGGCATGAACACACCTCACACACCCACTCCGACACAGGCATGAACACACCTCACACACCCACACCGACACAGGCATGAACACACCTCACACACCCACACCAACACAGACATGAACACACCTCACACACCCACACCGACACAGGCATGAACACACCTCACACACCCACATCGACACAGGCATGAACACACCTCACACACCCACACCGACACAGGCATGAACACACCTCACACACCCACATCGACACAGGCATGAACACACCTCACACACCCACACCGACACAGGCATGAACACACCTCACACGCCCACACCGACACAGGCATGAACACACCTCACACGCCCACACCAACACAGGCATGAACACACCTCACACACCCACACTGACACAGGCATGAACACACCTCACACACCCACACCGACACAGGCATGAACACACCTCACACACCCACATCGACACAGGCATGAACACACCTCACATGCCCACACAGGCATGAACACACCTCACACGCCCACACCGACACAGGCATGAACATACCTCACACACCCACACCGACACAGGCATGAACACACCTCACACACCCACACCCACACAGGCATGAACATACCTCACACACCCACACCGACACAGGCATGAACACACCTCACACGCCCACACCAACACAGGCATGAACACACCTCACACACCCACACCGACACAGGCATGAACACACCTCACACACCCACACTGACACAGGCATGAACACACCTCACACACCCACACCGACACAGGCATGAACACACCTCCCCTCGGCTGCTCTATATGGCAGTGTGATTGCTGCAGCAGGTAGTAAACAGATTTTATAGGTTAAGTACCGGCAATAAAGGGGTGGGGTCGGGTGTGGGGAGGGGGGGGGTGGACGGAACCAATGAACTTGAGGCAACAACTGAGCAGAACTGAGCAGTTCCCTCTTCCTGGGTGCAATCACTCCGACTCCCAGGCTCTTACTGAGGCTGTTAAAGTGACTGTTTTGAAAATGACTGCGCCTGAGACCCACTGTTACTGGGTCTGATATTTACAGAGAAATGGACAGAAATGGACAGAAAATGACTCAAACTGCACCAGACTATGAAAGTAGCCAACAATAACTGAGCCTGAATACAACAGATGCGGACTATTGCCCAAGACTGAGCGCGACTGAGGCTGACAATAACTGATTCTCACAATTACTGAGAATGACTGTAGCAAAAGCTGATAACTGATCCTAACTATTACTGACATGGACGGTGACAGACCTACCTGACTGCACCTTAGCCTGACTATTACTATTACTGGGACTGACTGTGACTAAGGATGATGGTAATTGAGAATTAACTGAGTCTGGCTGTTACTCTGTTTCTAAGAATGACTGTGACTGAGTCTATTACAAATACTTACAGCAACAGAAACTGACTGAAACAATCTGACCATTACTGAGCCTGGCTATTATTCAGACCATTACTGCGGCTGACTCTAACTGTGACAGACTGACTGTGACAGTGAATGACTGAGACTTGAATGACTGAGACTTGTTCCAGCCAGTTGAGCTGGTTTTAGAGAATACCGGTAAAGGCATTAAGCCATTCTCACTCATATTTATCAGATCATTTTGTGTCATTATATCAGTGAACTCCTCAACATAATTAAATGCAATATGCAGAAACATGCACACACACATGCACACGCACACATACACACACACGCACATGCATGTCAGTGTGAGCTGCTGGTAGAAACGATGGTAAATTAATTATTTTTTGTAATTTGATGCGTAGAAACCAGCTAAGGGGGGTTAAGTGAATAAGTGCCTGCAGGAATGTGTAACTGCTGATCACAGATACGACTTGAGCCCGAACACTAATCATCTAACCCCAAATTGTTGATTGTAAATGCATGTATGGACGCTCAGCTTCTCTCGTTTTGTCAAAAGCACTATTCGAAATGTGGAGGATTTAAGACCATTTTTACACATAGCACCATACCCCAGTTGTGCTCAAAAATAATAGGATAAACTAAGAATGATAAATCACACATTCATTTTGAATACTTGGTTGCAAATTCAGCCTGAACTCTGGAACCCACAGGCATCCTCACGCTGAGGTTCTGCCCTGGAGAAGCTCTGCAATGACCTCACTGCAGCGGCCCTCAGGTGCATCCTGTTCCTGGGGCATTTTGCCTTCCAGTTTTCATTCAGCCAGTAAAATCCACGTTTAGTGTGATTCAGGTGATTGACTCAGTCTTTGTGTAACATTCTGCATCTTCACCTTCAAAAGCTTTGAGCAGCTTTCACAGTCTGCAGCAGGTCACCAACCACCTGCACTGCAAAGCACCTCCAGTGAGTGCTGCAGCACTTGCTGAATCTCAGAGGATAATAAATAAAACTCAGAAGTCATCCTGCTGTTTTAATCAATCTTCATACCAATAAATATCAGAGAACCAGTTCCACTGGCAGTCATACACGCCCACACATGACCATACTTCACAGATGAGGTGGTATGATTCGGCTCACGAGCAGATCTTCCTCTTCTGTGAACTCTTCTCATCCCATCATTCTGCTACAAGTTAATCTTTGTCTGATCTGCCCACAGGACGTTGTTCCTGAACTGTGCAGGCTTTTCAAAATGTTTTTTTTGGCCAGAATTTCTGTTGTAGAGGCTTAGCAATGGCTAACATTCTGTGGTGAACCCTCTCTAAGTACCCTGGTGCATCTTCTCTTCAGTATTGACTTTGACGCTGATGCGCTTGCCTTGCGGAGAATTTTCTTCAGCAGGGAAAGAATTCTTTGCTCATCCAGCACAGTTGCTACAGTTGTTGTGTACGTGCTCTTCTGGGCCTTTCCGTGTTCCTGAGCCCACCTGGGTGTTTTCATTTTAACCCTTTGAGCGCCGGATACATTCTTAAGGAATAAAAAATTTCGTTATCCTGAGCTGTTGAAAACATATCAATATCAAGTGGCAACTTGTGTAAAATAGCTCCCCTGCGGGACAGCTCTTTTATACAAGTTGCCACATGATAGGTTTTCAACAGCATCTGACTTTGATATCTTATATCATTGGGCAACTATAGTTGCCTATGGTACTGAAAGGGTTAAAAATGAGCCAAATAGTTTATTTGACACCTAAAGCTTTTGATATTTCTCTGATGGGTTTGCTTTGAGTTTTCAGCCCAGTGATAGCGGGCGCTCCTGCCTGTGAGAGACCTGCTGCATGTTGAGGGTTAACAGCCGGAGATTCCCAATAGCAATAGCAGGCTTGAGAGCATCATTTCACCCTCCATCTGACCTGATCCAGGACACACAACCAGCCAAGGAACACAGTTACTGCCAACTACCCAATTACATTTCTTCGCTCAAAAACATTGCTGTAATTCTTACATTATTCACCCACTTTGGACGTAAATACAGTGCCCAATACTTAAAGCTGAACGTCTGCAGTTTGAGCTCATATTCATTACCTAACCCCATTTCAGTTATAATACAGTAAGCTGCTGAAGACAAATATATGACAGTAAGTGAGTCTGTCCATATACTTACATGCCTGAGTATAGTTTATATGTACAAATCCAATTCCAAAGAATTTGGTTGATCATGCAAAATGTAAATATAATCATAAAGGACAGATCTGACAAGATCGTTTACCCTCTGCTATTTTGAAAACACAACAACAACAAATTAAAGCTTTAACGTGTGCATTCAATTGTTTTTGAAAATGTATGTGTATTTCAAACCTCATGACAGCAACAGAATCAAAAAAGTTGGTGCTGCGGCAATGTAGAGCTAATAATGATGTGACAGGTTGCAATAATACGGTGATATTCAACAAGTGAGCTAATTGCGTTATAGAATTACAGGAGCCTTGAAAAGAGAGCAAAGATTAGTCAAGGCTTAACTATTTGCAAACAGATGCATACGCTTGTGATTGATCACTTTAAGAACAATGTCTCCCAAAGAACAGTCACAGTCTTCAAGGTGTAATGTCATTAAAAGATAAAAGGAATCTGGGTGAATCTCTGTGTATAAATGGCGAGGCCCTTTGATCCCTCAGACATCAGTGTCTAAAGAACAGACTCGAGACAGTAATGGAAATCACAACATGGGCTTGGAAATGCATTTGTAAAACTTAGCCGGCCCATCATTCACCAACGCATTTACTACGCAAAGCTGAAGCCGTACATCAGCACTGTCCAAAATATCTGCCAACTTCTCTGGGCTCTGTGTGGTCTGAGATGGACAGAAGCACAGTGACAAACGATCGATTGAGATCACTTTTTTTGGACTCATCAAGCTGTATATTTTCAATGCCCCATTACAAGTTTGAGCATCAAATAGATAGATAGATAGATAGATAGCCTGCTGTTCTGCGTGAGTGAACACGGGTCGTTTATTTTCACCCGATTTAAACTGGCTTGTGCACAGAAATGAGAGGATTAAAAGTGAAACAAACGCAATGGCTGGCAAGTTTAGACATTTAATTTATTCCTCACAAATTTTCATGAAAATTGTATTAACCCTTTGTCACCTACCAGCCCACAAACGGCGGACTCACATTTTGCTATTCTCAGCGCACTTACAACAGCATGACTGTACTTAAGTCCATGGTTCAAGGAACACTGCATTCAAATTTCAGTCTTCGACATGGGGTCCATCCCTTTGCACACAGACTTCTGCTCACCGCAGCATGTCATAAACAGACCGTTATGGACCAATGCAGGATCCTGCCTCAAAATGGCAACCTTGGCAATCCGAGTCTGAAGTTGGCGGGCTGGTAGCAGACAAAGGGTTAATCCAATTTTCATGAAAATTGGTGAGAAGGAAATTAAATGTCGGAACTTGCCAACCATCATGTTTGTTTCATTTTTAACCCTCTCAATTCTGTGTGCAAGCCAATTTAAATCGGTTGAAATAAACAACCTGTGTTCACTCATGCGGAACAGCAGGCGATTAACAAGGTGTCAATAAAAGCATGAGGGCATGGTCCATCAATACATCATTGCAGTTTTTAGGAAAATTAAATCAATTTTGGAGACATTTTCCAATGTGTAAAACTTGTTTTTGAGACACCCTGCAGACATCACCAAGATACACTCCAAAATATTTATAATTATCAACAAATTGAAGCCTTTCAATATATAACAAGATACTAGGGGCTTGGGTTAGCTTGTGTTTTTTTTTGACAAAACAGCCACACAAACAGTCTTTTCACAGAACATATGATGTCATTTTCATCACCAAAAGACTGACACTGCCAGACAAGTCTCTAAAGCCCCTTTACCGATGGACCACTCAGGATTAAGTCATCAGCATAAGCACGATGGCTGATTTACATTTTTACAGCCAGCAGGGAGGCCGTGCAAACTCAAATCATCAATATAAATATTGAAAAATAGAGGAGACAGTCAGCCCCCTTGTCTCACACCATTTTCAATGGGAAATAATGTGTTGTTTGACTGTTTAAAAATAGCAGACGGTGAATGGACTTCTCAAATCAGTCCCTTTGGATTTTAATTGCATTTTCCGTTAGGTGCAAACTTCTTTAGCACTGGGGCTGCATGTACTGCAGTACCTGCTACCTATTGTTTGACAGGCATTCCACAGGATAGAAAATTTAATTGTATTTATTCAACTGATTTTTTAAATGTTTTAAATACATATATATATTAAAGCCTAAAATATGAAGGAAAAGGGTTTTCTTTAGCAGTGATGCATAAGACCCAGTATCAGTTCTAAGATAAAAGCACCTGGTGTCACTGACTCATGTTGAGCACAATTTAAAGCCGATTTTATCACGCACTCAGGCACCTGCTGCTGCTAATGCCCATAAAGGTTGCCGGCACGACGTTTTCCAAAGGATCGAGAGCTGTTTTTCCAGGACAGAGTTCTGAAATGCATGAACAACTGAAGAAGCAAATCTTCTAATATTTGTCGACAACAGAGTATTAATCACCAGTTGAGGGTTTAGGATGTCCATGTTTAAACAAACAAAAAAGGTTTAAGTGAAACTTGTTCATCTTACTACCAGGATTTGTCACTTTAGCACTTCGCGGGTGCCTGGAAATGGGACCACTAGCACAGACTAAGCCTTGATCTCCCAGCCTCCACCTAAAACATAAATAAACGGGGTAACAAAAAGCGCCCCACGAGACCCGAATGTCTAGAGGGTCCAGATAGAGCGGAGAGGTCACCCCCAGGCTAGCAGAACCTCACTGCTGTCAGTCATTATCAACAAGAGAAAACAACGACACCCCAGTTTGTCTTTTAGAAGATTAACGAGTGTCTTTACCATTATGTGGTTTCCGCTAAAATGTACACAATCAGTTAGACTGTCCCAAACTTTTTGCACATGTATCAAAAACGTCTTGCTTCCGCTTAAAAAGGGCAGGGTCTTTATGGCCTTGAAAAATTTGGATAACTGAAGAGAACCTGAGGAGATGAGAAGACGTTTCACCGTTAACTCATCTTCTCCGCTTCAGCTGAAATCTGAAGGCCGCCCACAGCAGCCATGCAGAGCAGAACTTCATTTCTGACGCAAGTTGAACAATGAGCTCATGTCTGAGTTCAGAAATAGGAGACTTGAATCAAACAGCAGGGTCCTTATGATACCATTTAGAAAACACGGAGGCCTTCCAGGTGTGATCATCTCACGGACGCCTACACTCCTCATAACGCATGGTTCTACCTCCAGAAAATTCACCCAACTCTGCATACGGCACATAATCTGTCACTGTCTCCAAGCGACACATACCCCCCTCTAGCTCCAAAGCCGTCTCGGAGTAAAACTGGGGCTTCGAGAGGGACTGGGAGGGAACGGAGACATGCGGGGCTGGGGGCCGAGAGTCACAGACGCAGGTAGCGTTCCATCCACACTGGACCAAACCCAACAAAACTGGATGGATACACATTTCCAGTGAAAGTACAACAAAGTGAGATTAAAGGGTTATATGTTGGGCCTAAACCCAAGGTTTTCAGCGTCACAAAGGTGGCTCTCTATCAAGCTGCCATAGTTATTTACGGCATCTCTGATTGCAAGTGTAGGGTGTGTAGAGTCAGCTAATGAAAAGAAAGCCTGGCTAATTCAGAACTTGCTTCATGGTATGTCCTGCTGGGAGTCTTAGCCACATTTTTAATTCTAACACCACTTCACACACTGCAAACACAAAGACATACAGTCTGGGGGGTGCAAATAGCCAGGAGGGCAGTGTCCAGTTAACTACCAGCCCAATTCTGAAATAGTTGGGACAAAGTGTAAACTGTGAATAAAATCAAAACACAATGACTTTCGAATCACACCAGCCAGTATTTTATTCACAATAGAACAGAGATAACGTAGCAAATGTTGAAACTGAGAAATTTCACAATTTTATCCACAAAATGAGCTCATTTCAAATTTGATGGCTGCTACAGGTCTCAAAAAAGTTAAGACAGGGGCCTGTTTACCATGGCGTAGCATCCCCTCTTCTTTTTAACACAGAGTGGAGGCATCTGGGCATTGAGGAGACAAGTTTCTTGAGTTTAGCCATTGGAATTTGATCCCACTCTTGTTTAATACAGGCTTCCAGCTATTGGAGAGTTTTGGGTCTCCTTTGACAGACTTTTCCTTTAATTATGCGCCAAATGTTCTCAATCGGGTGAAAGATCAGGACTGCAGGCAGGCCAGTTCAGCACACAGACTTTTCTACTTCGAAGCCATGCTCTTGTAATAGCTGCAGTATGTGGTTTTGCATTGTCCTGCTGAAATACACAAGGCCATCCCTGGAATAGATGTCGTCTGGAGGGAGCATATATTGCTCTACAACCTTAATATACCTTTCAGAATTCATGGTGCTTTTTAAAACGTGCAAGTGTCCCACACCATATGGACTAATGCATCCCCATACCATCAGAGATACTGGCTTTTGAACTGAACGCTGATAACAGGAGGGGTGGTCTTTCTCCTGTTTAGCCCGGAGGACACAACGCCCATGATTTCCAACAAGAATGTCAAATTTGGACTCGTCTGACCACAGGACACTTTGTCACTTTGCTACAGTCCATTTTAAATGAGCCTTGGCCCACAGAACACACTGGCGCTTCTGGATCATGCTCAACAATGGCTTCCTTTTTGCATGATAGAGTTTTAGGTGGCATCTGTGGATGACACGGCGGACTGTGTTTACAGACAGTGGTTTCTTGAAGCATTCCCGGGCCCATTTAGTAATGTCAATGACAGAATCATGCCGGTGAGTGATGCAGTGGCGTCTGAGGGCCCCAAGATCACGGACATCAAGTAAAGGTCTTCGGCCATGTCCCTTACGGACAGAGATTTTTCAAGTTTCTCTGAATCTTTTGATGATGTTATGCACTGTCGATGATGAGACTTTCAAAGCCTTTACAATTTGACGTTGAGGAACATTGTTTTTAAAGTATTACACATTTTTTTATGCAAGCGTTCACAGGCTGGAGAACCTCTGGCCATCTTTACTTCTGAGAGACTCAGCCTCTCTAAGACATCCCTTTTTTTTGCCAATCATGTTACACATCTGATGCCAGTTGATATAATTACTTGATAAATGTGATTCAGGTGATTCTCTTATATATAAATTGCTTTTTCAGCCCATTTTTGCCTGTGTCCCAACTTTTGTGAGACCTGTTGGAGCCATAAAATTTGAAATGAGCACATTTGTTGATAAAGATGTAAAATGTCTCAGTTTAAACTTTTTAAATTTTATGTATGTTCAATAGTAAATAACATTGGCTCTTGATCTGAAAGTCATTGCATTTTGATTTTATTCACAATTTACACTTCTTCCCAACTATTTCGGAATTGGGGTTGTAAAATGAGTTTAACGTTATGAATGAGAGAAACCGGTAATGCCAAAAACACTGCGAATCCGGGAAAGTATCAGTCACACAATGAAAAAAAAAATTCAGCCCCGTGGAAAACTGGATCAGGGAGCATAAGACCAGCGCTATCAGCGCTCCGCAGCGCCCGCCTATCGGACTGATAGAGCGCAGGGGGAAGTGGTGAGTTGCTCCTGAAGTCTGACCACAGAGAATCGCTGACACAGCAAGACTTGGCACAGTCTGCCCAACACGGGCCAAGAGAACTAGGCCTGTTAAAAGAGGATAATGTCTTTGTGACTAAATACACAATCCTGTCATTCACGCACAAGGATGCGGAATGGTTTTCATGAGCAGACGTGTGTGTTTAAGGTAAAGAGTGAGAGAGGAAACTTGGAAGAGGGCGAGCACGTGGAAATGCCGGTAGGTTGAGACACCGACGGACGGGCACGTGATGACTTGGACTGTGAGGAACTGAGTTTCTCGAGTACAGGGTTCAGCCGCGCGCTGATAACTTCTTTCTCGAGATGAGCTGTAAAAATCTGCGCCCAAGGTCGCAGTCCACGCGCTCTTCGCCGAGCAGGTTGATAAGAGCCTTTGAGCTGCTGATCTCATCTCATGATTGATTTTATGCCTGAAACTTGCACTTGGACAAACAAAAAACAATGCTACCGCGGGACCAAAAATAAAAGAAAACAGCACTAATGGCCAAAACTAAGCAGCAGGGGATTTGAACAATATGCTAAGCCTAAGCTTCACGGGCGCCAGGGTTTCCACAAAAACGCGCGTTCTCCGTATCGTTCTCTATGCCCGAACTGAATGAAACCAATTATGACACTAAAAATGAGCAAACAGGTAACGTTATGTATGCCTCCATTCCACCGGCAAGTCATTCCATCTGTGTGGAAAAACCAATGGCGTACATCGTCTTCAGAAAATGGCAAAACGCCTGTCTTAAATATAATGACATGGTTTACGTTAACCCGTTCAGTTAATGCCACTATTTCAGTTTCTGACGCGCGGTTTACTTACCTTTTCCACTTTATTGAGCGTTGGGTTGAGGTCAAATTTTATTCGAGCTGACTGTCGGTTTATTTACCGGTTACAGTATCATATCGCCTTTCGTTTTTAATCGCGAAAGTATTTTCCCCGTTTCTTGACTCTATTATTTTGCTGAAAAGCGCTTGCGGTCAACAGGTCCCGTTTCCCGTGTCGCTGTCGATCGCTCCTCTGTTTCTATAGTTACTGTCCCCCCTCTCGTGCTGCTCACCCTCTCTCTCTCTCTCTCGCGACGGAGGGGCCTGGGCTTAGATCAGCTGATAAACTTCTGCTTTCGACCACTCTCGCTCGGAGGAAACGAGGGAGGAGGAGGGAGGAGGGGTAATGGAAGTGATTATATGCTTACGTCTAAAACAATAGATTGCTGCCCTCTCCTTGAAATAAATCGGTAGCCTAAGCACTCTCAGCGACAGCAAGCACAATAAATCGACCGTACAGTTATAAGTTAAAGCCAGTATAATTTTTTGGATCTCAAAATTGACCGTTCCTCCGTAAAACGCTCCACATCCAAAGTCACAGTATATGATACGATGTTGGCACAAATACATACTGAACTGAAGTTCATTTATTTAAGTTTATTTTGTGTTTAAGCAGTTTCTGGACGTGGATGACCTTCGCAACGCGGCAGACTACTGTTCATGAGGTTAGAAACTTATTCTTCCCTCTTGAAACTGGGGGGTTGCTCTTTAAGTTGCCAATGATAAGCCTACACTGTCAAGTCAGTTCTCATCACATGAAAGTGGTGGGTTTCAGTCAACTCAAAAATTTTTCGGCAATTCAGCTTTCTTCTGGGCGCTTCAGCGGCAGGCGCGGATCTGCAGACCTCAGCAGATCTCAGGATTGAAGTAAATAACGCCGGTTTGTCCCGATGAATGTTGAATTGCGCCCCCTTGCGCGCGAGACCAGCTACCACGCCTGAGCAAATCGGTTCGACTACAGATTGACTCCTCGCGGGGAATATCAGCCGGACCCACCAATCAGAGGAAGGAAGCGTGTTTCACGCACGAGTCCTTCCTCAGCGAGAATAAGGCGGCTGCGGAATCGTGGACTAATCGCTCAACGGCCAGTCTGTTGTCCTAAGGACGTTAACGTTACCCTGAAGGTAGAACTATGTTTCAGAAAATTTCATGTGCGCTGTTCTTGGGATTAAATTAAACAAATTTAAGACTCAGTCAACACGAAACGTCATTTTACTTTATAATGTTAGCTTACCTTTAATGGCATAACGCCAACTATGCTGGTAGGTAACGGTTAGCTACTGTTTCCTCGGCTAACCATGGTCTCGCCTGAGCTCAACCGCCGTCGAGCTGAGTGAGACACGAGCTTCTGTCGACATGGAAACTATTCATCAAGCGGAAAATAGCGCCAGCTTGTTAGGCGATGGAAAGAGGCGATGGAAGGGTAACGTTAGCTGGTTGCAAGAATGGGACGTTTGTGTTTTTAACCTTATTAGCTAATGTTTTCTGGCTCGACATTTCAACAAATGTTAGCTAGCTTGCTAAGTTGGCCTGCTAACCAGGTGAACGCTAGGTGGCTTCACTAATGTTCCTGGTTAACGTTATTGCAATGTCTTCGACATAACTTTTGTGTCAGTTTATATTAGATTCAAACTGCTGCTTAACCTCTGAAGAAACCTTTCTCTGGGTCGCATTATAGACCTTATAGAATCAGGCATATGATGTTATACGATGGTCTCAGATTTACTCAGTTTTTGTTGATGAAAGATGGTGGGTTCAATTGAAAAGCTGCATATTTTTAGGTGTCAATACCCTTCGGTTTCTTTTTTAATGGGTACTAGAAGGGCCAAAGATTCCGAGATGAGAAACGAGCGCTGAAAAAAATCAGTTTTGAAATGCAATTATATCATTGGCATTTTGGGAGGTTAAAGTTGTCTCTGAAGACAAAACTGGCTCTTAAAGCATTGGCTGATGGTATTGAGGAAAATCAAGAACTGTTACCTGGCCACTTTTTTGTAACCATATCCAACATAATACTGTTTGGTGACGTGTGACAGAACCCACACTGGGCTTTGGCAGATTACAGTAAACCACTCTTAACAGTGTGGCTTTGGTTACTCTCATCAGTGTTACAGGAGCCTGTCACATGGTGGCCATTCTGAACACGTCCACTGTCACCTGTAAAACTCACCTGTCACTGGCCCCATGTTGGGGGCCTCTGGCCATCGCCAGTCTCACCTGCTTTTATGGTTGGTTTCTGATTGCATGGTCCACAGCCAGAGTTGGAGTTGCTGGACTCAACCCAGTCGCTTATATTTAGTTGTGCCTGACCTGGGAATCGATCAAGGGCCGCTGTCATTAAGGAGATCCTGATCCATTAAGTTAGGAAGGAAAAAGGAATGTTAAGTAAAATTCAGTCAAGGAACATCTTTTCTCTTGACTGCTTGATTCATAAATAACTGATTTTCGAACCTGCCTCTCCCACCTGTCATGCATCTGCGCTGTAAACTGTGGACAGAGATGATGCTTTAGGCAGCCACAGTGTTCCCTTCTGCCCATTCATGTTCCATTGATCTGTCCCAGTCTGACTTTTTTTATTCTTGTCTCCCAAATGGGTGGGGCTAGGAGCAAGGAAAGTTTGGTTGCTTGTGAAATTTAAACGATTGGAATGAGCCTTCTATATTTGATCCCGGGGAGTCCACACAGCTGTGGGTATACTGTAGGTGATGCAAGACTCTGTCCCACAGGCATGTCCCTGTGCGAGGACTCCCTCTTGTGTAATTTCCCGAAGTGTCGGGCAGTTCTGTCGGGCTTTGCGTGGGTGACAGCATGCTCACACGCGTTCTGTGACCAGCATGGCTCAGGTGAGTTCAGCCGCTCCCCAGCCACCTGCCCTGCCTGCTCGTCCGCTCTGTCTGGCAAGTTGGACATTGTGCGCACCGAACTTGCGCCCTCCGAGGAGTACAAGGCCATGGTGCTGGCCGGCCTAAGGCCCGAAACCGTGCTGGACATCAGTGGCCGCGCTCTCGCCTTCTGGACATATCAGGTGTGTGCACCATGCATACATATTACAGATGCAGCAGGAGTGCTTGTATTACGACTACAGTCTGTATGTATATTGTAGATGCAGCAAGAGTGTAGTGTGTGTATGTTGTAGGTGCAACAGGAGCACTTGTATCAGGAGTGCAGTGTGTGTATGTTGTAGGTGCAGCAGGAGCGCTTGTATCAGGAGTGCAGTGTGTGTATGTTGTAGGTGCAGCAGGAGCGCTTGTATCGGGTCCAGTGTGTGTATGTTGTAGGTGCAGCAGGAGCACTTGTATCAGGAGTGCAGTGTGTGTATGTTGTAGGTGCAGCAGGAGCACTTGTATCAGGAGTGCAGTGTGTGTATGTTGTAGGTGCAGCAGGAGCACTTGTATCAGGAGTGCAGTGTGTGTATGTTGTAGGTGCAGCAGGAGCACTTGTATCAGGAGTGCAGTGTGTATGTTGTAGGTGCAACAGGAGCACTTGTATCAGGAGTGCAGTGTGTGTATGTTGTAGGTGCAGCAGGAGCGCTTGTATCGGGTGCAATGTGTGTATGTTGTAGGTGCAGCAGGAGCGCTTGTATCAGGAGTGCAGTGTGTGTATGTTGTAGGTGCAACAGGAGCACTTGTATCAGGAGTGCAGTGTGTGTATGTTGTAGGTGCAGCAGGAGCGCTTGTATCGGGTGCAATGTGTGTATGTTGTAGGTGCAGCAGGAGCACTTGTATCAGGAGTGCAGTGTGTGTATGTTGTAGGTGCAGCAGGAGCGCTTGTATCAGGAGTGCAGTGTGTGTATGTTGTAGGTGCAGCAGGAGCGCTTGTATCAGGAGTGCAGTGTGTGTATGTTGTAGGTGCAGCAGGAGCACTTGTATCAGGAGTGCAGTGTGTGTATGTTGTAGGTGCAGCAGGAGCGCTTGTATCAGGAGTGCAGTGTGTGTATGTTGTAGGTGCAGCAGGAGCACTTGTATCAGGAGTGCAGTGTGTGTATGTTGTAGGTGCAGCAGGAGCACTTGTATCAGGAGTGCAGTGTGTGTATGTTGTAGGTGCAGCAGGAGCGCTTGTATCAGGAGTGCAGTGTGTGTATGTTGTAGGTGCAGCAGGAGCGCTTGTATCAGGAGTGCAGTGTGTGTATGTTGTAGGTGCAGCAGGAGCACTTGTATCAGGAGTGCAGTGTGTGTATGTTGTAGGTGCAGCAGGAGCGCTTGTATCAGGAGTGCAGTGTGTGTATGTTGTAGGTGCAGCAGGAGCGCTTGTATCAGGAGTGCAGTGTGTGTATGTTGCAGGTGCAGCAGGAGCACTTGTATCAGGAGTGCAGTGTGTGTATGTTGTTGGTGCAGCAGGAGCGCTTGTATCAGGAGTGCAGTGTGTGTATGTTGTAGGTGCAGCAGGAGCGCTTGTATCAGGAGTGCAGTGTGTGTATGTTGTAGGTGCAGCAGGAGCGCTTGTATCAGGAGTGCAGTGTGTGTATGTTGTAGGTGCAGCAGGAGCGCTTGTATCAGGAGTGCAGTGTGTATATGTTGTAGGTCCAGCAGGAGCGCTTGTATCAGGAGTGCAGTGTGTGTATGTTGTAGGTGCAGCAGGAACGCTTGTATCAGGAGTGCAGTGTGTGTATGTTGTAGGTGCAGCAGGAGCGCTTGTATCAGGAGTGCAGTGTGTATATGTTGTAGGTCCAGCAGGAGCGCTTGTATCAGGAGTGCAGTGTGTGTATGTTGTAGGTGCAGCAGGAGCGCTTGTATCAGGAGTGCAGTGTGTGTATGTTGTAGGTGCAGCAGGAGCGCTTGTATCAGGAGTGCAGTGTGTGTATGTTGTAGGTGCAGCAGGAGCGCTTGTATCAGGAGTGCAGTGTGTGTATATTGTAGGTGCAGCAGGAGCGCTTGTATCAGGAGTGCAGTGTGTGTATGTTGTAGGTGCAGCAGGAGCGCTTGTATCAGGAGTACAGTCTGTCGCGGGCCGATGCTCAGCTGAAGCAGATGGACAGGCTGCTGGCCCAGCAGAACCAGAGCAGGGAGCTGGAGCTGAATGCCATGCGAGGAGAGATTGCTTCACTTAAGAAGGTGCCTTTAGCGTCCCATAATGCACCTGCATTACTGCCTGTTTCAGCCCCTGGGCATAAGATCTGCCTACATGGCCACCATTGAAAGGACTAAAGTTCTGCATAAGACCCGCCCACATCCCAGCAAACCCTTCAGCTTTTATTCCATTAATGTAGTGACTTCTAGTGGTTGTCTGGATACTTTTCATTGCTGACAATAAGATTTCTTAAAGAAAGGAGAGAGAAAAAGAAATAAATTAACATCCATCCCCTCCTTTACCTTAAGGGTCATACCGCGTCAGTTCACTGATACCCCTTTGCCACTTAACTGGTTCGGAGCCAGAGCCTGACTTGGCACCGGTTCTTTGGTTTTCCACGGCCTTAGCACCAGCTCTTAGCTCTCAAAACTGGTGCTAGAATAAGCACCAACTCCTTGCTGGTCCAGAGCAAGCACCGATTATGTGGGGCTGAGTTTGACCAACAAGACCAGTGGGGTCGCGGAAGGGTCATTCCATGCCAACTCACCTAGGGGTCCCCAGGTCACCACCTCAGATTTTGCTGGACAAAATGCTTAAATGTAGATCTATATGGCTCTACCCACCATGCAAAATATTAGCTTTCAATTCCTCATAGTTTAAAAAATATCGGCCTTTGAAATTTGGCCACATGTGAAAAACGCATCTTTTTCCAACTTCAGGGGCTTACAATTTTATAATGGACTCATCTAAAAAGCTAATATTGCAAATATTAACTAATTGGCATCCAGTTTTTTCAATTATGGCATCAGATAGCCTCTGAGATGTACAAAATATTTCTCACTCTATAGGAGGCTAAAAATGGCTTTTTGACCAAAATAAGCTTAAATAAGGTGAAACTATAGGAGCCCTTCTGAAAATATGGAACAACTTAGAATTTTTTCTTCATAACACAGTGATTATATGGTCATTATCTATTCACTTGTACATTTCTGCCAGGATAACAGTTAGGTGATGAATGATAAAAGTTTTAACATAAGCCCTTGCCTTGGAGGGCTCGAAAATGGGCCAATTTTGTCTCCTGGTTTGACCATGCGGCTAGGGGTTTAGGAACTTCATTTTATTTCTAAAGATTGCCTCATATAAGGTGTATCTACTCACCAAATTATTTTATCTAACGCCCATGGCTTCATATTAAAATATTTTTTTATTTACATGAACGTTTTTTATAATTATTCTCTTTTTTCGTATACAGGAGCTTATAAATCCTAAACTTAACTGTTTAGCAAAGTGATACTGCAGATATTTGTAAACTAGTGGCATACCAAATTTAAGAATCTGTTATCATGGTTATCAGAATGTTTCTAGAGAGCACATACTCTTAGTTGTAGGAAGCCAAATAAGGCAATTTGGCCCACTTGGTACGAAACAATGTGGGTGCTGATGAGGCTAAATTATGCTTCTTGATTGGCATTAATGGTGATGAGGTGGTTATTTATTTATAAATACATACTAATAATTACTTTTGTAAGTGACTGTATATTATAAATTAGGACAAATTTGATCAGTTGAGTAGCAGCTTTTTACGTACATATATACAGAGACAATGAATATTAGTAATTTTATAATTTAGAAAACTCTTTAATGCCCTTTCATCTTTTATGACATTCATTATCAAGCACTCAGCGGCACAGAATTTTACATCTTAGAAAACAAGTCTAGAACATGTTTGAAGTCATGCTGTGACAGTTGGTACTGACGTCCACCAGATTTTATACCTGGGGCCTCAACCACACAGAGAATGTGGAGTAATGGCACCCAACATTGATCTTTCCTGTTTTCTGGAGGCCATAAGAATGTGTTACCCCTTCCTTGCTTCATGAAGTTCACAAACACATCATTTTTATCATCATTTCTTGTGACAATGTTCCCAATGTACCATTCTTTGTCATAAACACAAGCAATATATTTCCCAGCCTGTTATACATCCAGTTCAGTTGGGGTTGGGACTAATAACTGGGATGGATGAGCTTGTGTGGTTTCGGGTCCTGTGCGTACTGTTGACGATACTAGCATCAGAAGAAACCCTTCTCATCTCCAGTCGTGACATGTTTTTTAAATTAAAGCCCAAGCATATGTTTTGGATTATCATTATAAGAATTAATTTATGAATAGGAAATGTACTTAAGATTATTATTCTCATAAATTAATAATTATATGTTGTTACATAACCTCAGTTAATGCCCCCTGCTTATTCACCATTTTCAACTTCCTACAGATAGTAAAATATTCTTTTTTCAGGCATTCTTATAACAGATTCTTAAATTTGGTATGCCAGTTTACAAATATCTGCAGTATCCCTTTGCTAGAGAGTTAACTTTAAGATTTATAAGCTCCTGAATACGGAAAAAGTGAATAATTATAAAAAACTTGCATGTAGATAAAAATTGATCTTAATATGAAGCCATGGGCGTTAGATAAAATAATTTGGTGAGTAGATATACTATATATGAGGCAATCATCAGAAAAAATCTGAAGATCCTAAACCCCTAGCCACATGGTCAAACAAGGAGACAAATATGGTCTATTTTCGAGCCCTCCGAGGCAAGGGCTTATGTTAAAACTTATAATTCATCACCTAACAGTTCTATCCTGGCAGAAATGTACATGTGAATAGATAATAACCTTATAATCACTGTGTTATGAGGAAAAAATTCTAAGTTGTTCCATATTTTCAGGAGGGCTCCTATCGTTTCACCTTATTTTAGCTCATTTTGGCCAAAAAGCCATTTTTAGCTTCCTATAGAGTGAGTAATATGTAACCCAGAGGCTATCACATGCCATAATTGAACAATTTGGATGCCAATTAGTAAATATTTGCAGTATTAGCTTTCTAAAAGAGTCCATTATACAATTATAAGCCCCTGAATTTGGAAGAAAATGTGTTTTTCACATGTGGCATTTTTAGGGCCAAATTTCAAAGGCCTATATTTTTTAAACTATGAGCAATTGAAAGCTAATCTTTTGCATGGTAGGTAGAGTTATATAGATATACATTTAAGAATTTTTCCAGCAAAATCTGAGGAGGTGACCTGGGGAGGTTTTTGAAATTTAGGTGAGGTAGCACGTAATGTCCCGGAAGTATTTTGAGTGTTCTGCCCACAGTAATTGTTGGAATAAAGAAGCATCTGTCTTAGGTCTGCTTGATGCGTTAATATTGCATTTTACTTTGTTGCTTCAGGCATGTTTTCTGCACCGCTTACCTCTATATTAAGCATTACGAATATAAGTTAGCTGGCTAGCTAGAGCATTCGCAGATTCTTGCCATTAGCGAACTTGAATGGAATTTCAAAACTTAACTACTTAAGATCATTCAAACGTATGAAGTTGGAGTGAAATATGACGGTTGCTTATTTATTTCTTCTGCCTGCATCATTGGGAAGAGAAACGATGGATAGCATGTTCCTGTTATTATACCCTGTTACTGCATAAGGTTTCGGTATCAACATGCATGGACAACGCCGCAAGATACGTTACACATTTATTTTAAATATGTGATCTTAACTCAGTACGAGATCATAGCAATCAGGCTGTATTCCTTTCCCCCACTAAAAACGATAAAACCTTAGTGACAATAATAGTGTTACTGAGCATAGCACACAAGCATTATTTCAGTTTTAAGTTTTATTTCTGGTTTTCTGCACTCCATACTGTATTTCTGTATTGCTATATGTTACGTGAGCGCTGCTGAGGGAGACGCAGGTCTCAAACGAAGTTTATTTTCTCCTGATCTGTTGGTCTTTAATTACAGTGACGTAATCGCCTGGCTCTGAGTTGTCTCCTTGGTGGTGGAAAACCAAACAGGTTCTCAGGAGGTGTGTGAGTTGAACCAATGAAGCACAAGCACTAGCACCAGGTTCTTTTTGGTGGAAAAGGGGTATGAATGGCTCCGGCATGACCCCTCAGATTTTCTTGAAAAAAATTATGTTGGTGGATTTACTTCTTAATAGAATAATCCCAAAATTTTGGTCTCAACTGCTAATAGTTTAGCCACAAAAAAATTATTAAAAGGTCAAAGGTTTGGGCGATTTTTAGCTTTTTTTTTATTTTAGCAACGCCTTCTGAAGTTCTAACTTTGACCTGGGATATCTTAAAAAGTGCTTGAGCTAGGACCTCCAAAGTTTGTATGTCAGACATATGGTGCTGCATCTTTACATAATGTAACTTTCAGCAGTCTAGCTCATTTGTAACATGCAGTAATAGGCCCCTAGATTCTGTCAAATTTCTATTTGCGACCTGTGGAAGCACCTTTAAGGGCCTGGAAACTCCTCAGTTTTTATGACCAGTGTTCCACAAAAGCCGGCGCCGGCGAATCCGCCGGGAACTCTCGACAGGGCGCTGGATGCAAAACATTTTTTGCACCTCATTTTCCACACCTGCTTTTCTCTTCGACGAATCAGCGTCTTTGTTTATAATCATGTCATTAGCACGCTTGAAACAACTCGGTCTACGACTGTGAACATTGCTCAAAACAACTGGCAAATACAGCCATCTTGGAGGTAGGTCAACTATGTAATTGTGAAAAAGGATTATGTAATAGTTATACCTTATTGGCCCCCTCTGAGTTATTGCTGAAAGCTTGGTGAAAGCCTTGCTTCAGTACTTGAAATCTGCCGACTCGTCAGTCGGGACTCTAATATGTCTAATAATACTAATAGACTGCGTTTGTAGGTCTAGGCCCCATACGACGAGCTCAGGCTTTTTCGCACTGACGTAGGCCTACAGCAGCTACCTCGCCTAATCACCTAGCTATGGTCTCGCTGCACATACGGTTTGTGACGGTTTAGGGTGGCCCTAAATTTAGGTTAGGATTAAGATTAGGGTTCAGTTGAGGGTTGGATTTAGTGTTAGCGTTCGGGGAAGGTATAACATCAAGTTTTCAACAATGCTGAGTGAAGCTCACCGATGGCCTAATTGGTAGTACCGTGGATTTGCATGGTAAATTCTGGAAACTCTGGTTTGAATCCCAGTGAAGGCAGTTTTTTTTTGTTTTCTTTTTTTCCTTTTTAACTATTTGTAATATTTTCTGTCAGTTAAGTTGCTAATATATACATTTCATTTTTAAATGAGCGAACGAAGGTTACCGAAGATGAACCAAGCGACTGATAAAAATAGAGTCAAAACAAAGACGCTGATTCGTCGAACGTGTAGAAAATGAGGTGCAAAAAAAAAATGTGCGCGCCAGAAGTGGACATATTAAAGGCTGTGGAGAGCTGCACACGCCCACGCCGCAGCTGCAGCGGCTGCCACCAGCAAAGACACCTGACGGAGTTAGAGCGGCTAGAGAGCCACAAAGTCCCGCTAACAGCAGCCGGGGCTTCTTCTGTCAAACGAACTGCCACTGAGAGGTGACAGTAGCGAAGCGAATCTTTTGAAAATTTGCAAAAACTAAATGCAAATTTAGTGCGTTTCTATAATATGTTTCCCTCAAGCGATTGAGAGCAAATCACTATGCTGGCGGTGGCGTGCGTATGTATGTCAGTTTAACACATACGTATGTCCTTGGTAGGCAACCTCAAATGTGAAAATGGAGAACAGTCAGACCTTGTCTTCAGTCTGGCATTGCCTCCCCAGATGGCAAGCTCGGATCCTGTTCATGACTGTGCTACTGATCTTGAATATCAAAAAAGGCACTTTACGGACAGTGAAGTATATGCAGAAGTTGACTGTGGACAGTGTAGAGTTACCCGGTCTGAGAAAGCACATGGTTGCCGGCTGCTACGCTTTGTGTATACTGTCCGGTTATTCATTTCATGTTGGAAACGTGAGATCAGCGCCGTCTGACCTGTGTGGTGCTCTATGATACTGAAAAAAGGCTCAAAATCACCCATATCTTTGTCTTTTTAATAATTTTTTGAGGCCAAACTATTGGCAGTAGATATCTACAATTTTGGGATTATTCTATTAAGAAGTGAATCCACCAACATGAATTTTTTCCAAGAAAATCTGAGGTGGTCGTGCAGAAATTTTTCTGAAATTTGGTGAACGGACACGGAATGACCCTGAAGTGGTGCTTTCCTTCCCCTGTACGAATGGCTCGTTTATCAGGTCGGCCGTTTGCTTCCACTTGGAGCCAGAATTTTATTTTGTATTTAAGGGCTTTTCTTTCTGTGGGCACCAGATCGGCCTCACGAGCACAGGCAATAGACTGATTGTACTGTTGGGTTTCCTAGTTTCTGATTAATAGCTGACAAAAACAATGTCAGTGCAAGCAATGTAAACAAGTGTGAAAGTTTAAAGTCTTTGAAAATCGTTTGCAGGTGAAGTAGTGTCTGTCTGACCCGCGGGACGCAGAGGGACTGAATCTGAGGAATCTGAGGAAATCCATTAAAAGCGATGAAATCTTAGAAAACATGGGCGACTGGGTGACACTTGAGATTAAGCAGTGGGATTTTTAAATGCAAGTGTTATTCTGGAGGAAATGGTAAAAAGTAAAGTGTGCTCCATAAGTGCTGGGACAGTGACACATTATTTTGCTCCGTGTGAATTGGGATGCCAAAGAGAACACTGGCACCTTGTCTTAGGCCTGTCCATCACATTAGTCTGTCAGAAGTTTTGCCTGGATTTTTTACAGTTGTTTTTTCCAGCAAACTCAGATGAGGTTGTTCATGGGTCTGCATTTATCTGTGAAGCCAGTGAGGTGCTCAGGCGATCTTTCACCCTTACAGCACTAAATGCAGCTACGTCTGCTCAGTGACGCAACTCATCAAAATCAAAGCTGTTAAAAACCTATCATGTGGATCATGGGGGGGGGGGGGGGGGGTCAGGCAGAATTCAGCTGCGTCCTCTACCTTTGAGGCTTTCAAAAGTTCCATATCTTGTGAATTTTTCAGTCATTGCCCTGACAGCGGTCAGTGACATATTCAATCATTGAATCTTTGTATTGCCATTAGCAGACTTATGAAGGTCTATGACCATCTGCCCCTTTTCAACAGACAGTTGTTTTGTTTTCTACATGGTGGTGGAGGACACAGGGATGTTGAATATTTGTTACAGTGCCGTGAAAAAGAATTTGGCCCTTCCCGATTTCTTACTTTTTTGCATATTTTTCATACTTAAATGTTTCAGATCATCAAACAAATTTTAATATAAGACAAAGGTAACCTGAGGAAATGCGAAATGCAGTTTTTAAATGATTTCATTTATTATGGGGAAAAAAGCTATCCAAACCTACCTGGCCCTATGTGAAAAAGTAATTGCCCCCTTTCTTATATCATGAATGAACTGTGATTAACCACATTTTTTGAATCCAATTTTGCTAGCCACACCCAGGCTTGACTACTGCTGGACCTGTAGAATCAAGAAATCAATTGCTAATAGAACCTGTCTGACAAAGTGAAGTAGGCTAAAAGATCTCAAAAAGCAACATGTCATGCTGCGAACTAAAGAAATTCAAGAACAGATGGGAAACAAAGAAATTGACATCTATCAGTCTGGAAAGGGTTGCAAAGCCATTTTTAAGGCTTTGGGACTCCGGCGAATCACGATGAGAGCCATTACCTGTAAATGGAGAAAACTTGGAACAGTGGTGAACCTTCCCAGGAGTGGCTGGCCTCCCAAAATTACTCCAAAAGCGCATCAACTACTCATCCAGGAGGTCACAAAAGAACCCAGAACAACATCTGAAGAACTGCAGGCCTCACTTGCCTCAGTTAAAGCCAGTATTCATGATTCAACAATAAGAAAGAGACTGGGCAAAAATGGCATCCATGGGAGAGTTCCAAGGCGAAAACCACCGCTGATCAAAAAGAACACAAAGGCTCGTCTCACATTTGCCAAAAAACATCTTGATGATCCTCAAGACTTTTAGGAAAATATTTTGTGGACTAATGAGACAAGAGTTGAACTTTCTGGAAGGTGTGCATCCCGTTACATCAGGCGTAAAACTAACACAGCATTTCATAAAAAGAACATCATACCAAAAGTCAGACATGGTGGAGGTAGTGTGATGGTTTGGGGCTGCTTTGCTGCTTCAGAACCTGGACGATGTGCTGTAATTAATGGAACTATGAATTCTGCTGTCTACCAGAAAATCCTGAAGGAGAATGTTCAACCCTCGGATTGCGATCTAGAGCTCAATCGCACTTGGGTTATGCAGCAGGACAATGACCCGAAACACACCGATAAGTCCACCTCTGAATGGCTTAATAAAAAATATAAAAATGAAGATTTTGGTGAGGCGTAGTCAAAGTCCGGACTAAAATCTGCTTGAGATGCAGTGGCATGACCTTAAACAGGCCATTCATGCTCAAAAACCCTCCAGTGTACTTAAATTAAAACAATTCTGCAAAGATGAGTGGGCTAAAATTAATCTATGACAATGTGAAAGACTCATTGCCAGTTTTTGGAAACGTTTAATTGCGGTTGTTGTCGCTGAGGGTGGCACAACCAGTTATTAGGATGTAGGGGCAATTACTTTCTCACCCTGGGCCAGGTAGGTTTGGATAGCTTTTTCTCCTAAATAAATGAAATAATTTAAAAACTGCAATTTGTATTTACTCAGTGTTATGGCCCCAATTTGTTATTACATTTCCAACACAACAGCAACAGCAACAGCAAGGGATGACAGACACAGTTTTAAAAACTTAAACACATTTAATTAACAGACAAAGACTAACACTAACCTACAACTAATGACCAAGATTTATTAGTAAAAAAAAACAGAAATATTTACCGTCCCTTTTTGGTGGGGTGGCTTGGTGATGTCCTGGGTGAGAAAAATGCTCTAACACAGGCAAAAATCCACAAAAGAAACTTCACAGGTCTTGAACAGAATGACAGGTCTGGTCACATGTATCCTTCTCCTTGCAATTTCTCCTGCTACCTCACTGTCTCAATTCTCCCTCCTTATATACTCTTTTGCAGACCCCTCCCACCTTTTAGACTTTTTTTTTCTTTTCTCTGGGACTTGCCCCAGACATGCCCAGAACATGTCCAAACATATCTCCAGTCTGGGCTTAACAAAAAAAAAAAGGTAAATACTGCCATCTAGTGGCCTATATTCACATCACATCAGGTTGTCATTGTCTAATATTAAAATTTGTTTAATCTGAAACATTTAAGTGTGACAAATATGCAAAAAAATAAGAAATCTGGAAGGGGGCAAATACTTTTTCACGGCACTGTTACCTTATTTTTTTATACCCCTGCAAAACAGGAAGTGATATCATGGCTCGATACAGTTCCTTAACACTTAGATAAAACTTAAATAACTGGAATTTAACACCTGGTATAATTTTGGTAGATTTTATTTACAATGATCTTTAAGGGTGCAATAAATTCTGATGCCTTGATTTGGAGGAAATTGATTTTTAATTTGTTTAATTTTAATTTTAAGTTTGGTTCCATTGGAACATTAATATCGTACAGTATTCCTCACATCTTGTCATCTATAGTTTCTATATAAATATATATTTTAAACATTTTTTAAAGTATTTTTGTGCATTGCTATTCAGGGGTGCCAGTAATTTTGGAGCCCGCTGAAAGTATAAAATTGGTTGTCGTAGGCTCAGTTGATCAGGGAAATCATATATGTTTGAACGAGATGACCACATCATATGAAACAGTAACGACAAACCCAGAGGCCATATGACTAAGGAAACGAGATGAGTAAATGGTAGAGGCATGGATGTGATTTAATTTGCCTAAATACCCAGATTTGTATTCACTCTGACTTTAAAGTCGGTTGCAACTAGATCAGGAGCTGGAGCGCCGCGGTTTACAAGACTGTGGACAAGGTGGACATCTCTGTCCCGTAAATCACATACAGCCATTGGCCTAAAACATTTCTAATACTGTCCTGTGGAGGCTTTTGATGTTTAACTGTTGGATCATGTTGTTCTGTCAGTCATTCAGTGTCATTAGCTGATGTGATGCTGATGGTGTGTCCAGTTTAAATTTCACTGCTTCAGCCCAATGCATTTTCTGCTGTTTGTTTAAAAGGTTTTGACTTACATGGTAGTGGATGTTCAGTAAATGTTTTATCCTTTGGTAAATTGATGAATACATTTTTAAATATAAAAATGACATTTTAGGACATTTACGGACTAAAAAACAGAATCACTACACAGGTAGTCATGCTATTCTTCCGAGAATCATACAAAAATGAATTTAGCTTCTTTCTTAAACATGACCCCAGTAATAAGATGCATTCAGTGGCCAAACATCGGGCAACAAGCTGATTCCATACCTTTGAAACTGACAGATTTTCAACTATCTTTAAACCCTACAAAAAACCGTGGTCCACAAATGTCCCATAAGTCACAGAATGACAGTTTGCCCCCTCCAGTAATGACACTTTAACCTGACAAAGCTTTTGTGAGATTCTTGTAGAGTTAAGTCTTCTATTTTACCACGTATGATTACAAGGCATTCTCATCTCTCAATTTTTCAAATTTTCACTTGAAACATTGCAGTTTTTCATTAATGTCCCATAAGTCACAATGGAATTGACCCTATACTTCTGCATTAGGGCTGCCAGTATTGGCGTGAGTGTGAGGTGTAATGGAAGTGTGAGAGTGTGTTTGTGCGTGTGCATGAGACGCAGGTGATGGAGGAGTACAAGCGGAAGTACAGTGACGTGTCAGAGCGTTTGATGGAGCGGAACAGGCAGTATCAGAAGCTGCAGGGCCTCTACGATTCGCTGAGGTTGCGCAACATGGCGGGAGAGAGAGACGGGCGCCCAACAGCACCACCGTACAGCACAGGTCAGCTCCCCCTCGCCCCCCATACAGCACAGGTCAGCTCCCCCTCGCCCCCCATACAGCACAGGTCAGCTCCCCCTCGCCTGCCATACAGCACAGGTCAGCTCCTTCTCGCCTCCCATACAGCACAGGTCAGCTCCTTCTCGCCTCCCATACAGCACAGGTCAGCTCCCCCTCGCCTGCCATACAGCACAGGTCAGCTCCCCCTCGCCTGCCATACAGCACAGGTCAGCTCCCCCTCGCCTGCCATACAGCACAGGTCAGCTCCCCCTCGCCTGCCATACAGCACAGGTCAGCTCCTTCTCGCCTCCCATACAGCACAGGTCAGCTCCTTTTCGCCTCCCATACAGCACAGGTCAGCTCCCCCTCGCCTGCCATACAGCACAGGTCAGCTCCCCCTCGCCCCCCATACAGCACAGGTCAGCTCCCCCTCGCCTGCCATACAGCACAGGTCAGCTCCTTCTCGCCTCCCATACAGCACAGGTCAGCTCCTTCTCGCCTCCCATACAGCACAGGTCAGCTCCCCCTTGCCTGCCATACAGCACAGGTCAGCTCCCCCTCGCCTGCCATATAGCACAGGTCAGCTCCCCCTCGCCTGCCATACAGCACAGGTCAGCTCCTTCTCGCCTCCCATACAGCACAGGTCAGCTCCTTCTCGCCTCCCATACAGCACAGGTCAGCTCCTTCTCGCCTCCCATACAGCACAGGTCAGCTCCTTCTCGCCTCCCATACAGCACAGGTCAGCTCCCCCTCGCCTGCCATACAGCACAGGTCAGCTCCCCCTCGCCTGCCATACAGCACAGGTCAGCTCCTTCTCGCCTCCCATACAGCACAGGTCAGCTCCCCCTCGCCCCCCATACAGCACAGGTCAGCTCCCCCTCGCCTGCCATACAGCACAGGTCAGCTCCCCCTCGCCTCCCATACAGCACAGGTCAGCTCCTTCTCGCCTCCCATACAGCACAGGTCAGCTCCTTCTCGCCTCCCATACAGCACAGGTCAGCTCCCCCTCGCCTGCCATACAGCACAGGTCAGCTCCCCCTCGCCCCCCATACAGCACAGGTCAGCTCCCCCTCGCCTGCCATACAGCACAGGTCAGCTCCTTCTCGCCTCCCATACAGCGCAGGTCAGCTCCTTCTCGCCTCCCATACAGTGCAGGTCAGCTCCCCCTCGCCTGCCATACAGCACAGGTCAGCTCCCCCTCGCCTGCCATACAGCACAGGTCAGCTCCTTCTCGCCTGCCATACAGCACAGGTCAGCTCCCCCTCGCCTGCCATACAGCACAGGTCAGCTCCTTCTCGCCTCCCATACAGCACAGGTCAGCTCCCCCTCGCCCCCCATACAGCACAGGTCAGCTCCCCCTCGCCTGCCATACAGCACAGGTCAGCTCCTTCTCGCCCCCCATACAGCACAGGTCAGCTCCCCCTCGCCTGCCATACAGCACAGGTCAGCTCCTTCTCGCCTCCCATACAGCACAGGTCAGCTCCTTCTCGCCTGCCATACAGCACAGGTCAGCTCCCCCTCGCCTGCCATACAGCACAGGTCAGCTCCCCCTCGCCTGCCATACAGCACAGGTCAGCTCCTTCTCGCCTCCCATACAGCACAGGTCAGCTCCCCCTCGCCTTCCATACAGCACAGGTCTGCTACCCCTCGCCAGCCATACAGCAAAGGTCTGCTCCCCCTCATCTCCCATACAGCACAGGTCATCCCCTCGCCTCCCAAACAGCAAGGCAAGGCAACTGTATTTGTATAGCGCATTTCATACCAAAACAGCAGTTCAATGTCCTTTACAGGAGATTGAGGCAAGGCCTCACCAGAGCAGTCTAATGCATCATTCATCATAATACAGTTTAGTAATATTGACAGCAGAGGAGGTAAAATTTAGATTAAAAACTAGACAGACTAAAACGAAATAATAAGAATAATGATAATTACAAGACCCGATAAATAGAAGAGAGATATTAAAAAACAAAGTTGAGGATAAAAACAAAGGCAGATAATGTGAGATATGTGCATACATTTATACATAAGTTACACATATACACACACATACATATATACACACACACATGTATATATATATGCATATATATACACACACATACATATAAACAAATGTAAAATGTAGAAAGAAAAAATTAAAATAAAATAAAACAGGGCACACTGCATAGAACAAGTGAAGCAAATGTAAAACATAGAAAGGAGAAATTAAAAAATAAAGTAGGGCAGCTGAATAAAATGAGAATTAAGAAACAGTAGATAAAACAAATTAGGGAAAGGCATCAGTGAACAGTTTAGATTTTAATTTAGATTTAAAAATGGCAACTGAGGAGGCATTCTTCATGCTTTCTGGGAGCTGGTTCCAGAGATTGGCTGCATAGTAGCTAAAAGCGGCTTCACCAGTCTTTGTCCGAGTGAGGGGCTTAGTTAAAGTAAAATGTTGCAGAGACCTAAGCGTCCTTGCAGGAATGTAGCGATGGAACATGTCTCTTAAATAGTTTGGTCCCATGCCATTTAAGGATTTAAAAGCAAATAGCAAGGTTTTGAAATCAATTCTGTAATTCACAGGGAGCCAGTGCAAGGACTGCAGGATCGGGGAAATGTGTTTTAGTGAGAACCCTGGCTGCTGCATTCTGAATCAACTGGAGCTTTTTAATGGTGATCTTAGGAAGCCCTGTACAAAACCCAAAACCAGTGAAGTTGGCACGTTATGTGAATCGTAGATAATACAGAATACAATGATTTGCAAATCCTTTTCAACTTTTATTCAATTGAATACACTGCAAAGACAAGATGTTTAATGTTCAAACTGAGAAACTTTATTTTTTTTTTTGCAAAAAATCATTAACTTAGAATTTAAAGGCAGCAACACATTGCAAAAAAGTTGGCACAGGGGCCTTTTTACCACTGTGTTACATCGCCTTTCCTTTTAACAACACTCAGTAAACATTTGGGAACTGAGGAGATCAATTTTTGAAGCTTTTCAGGTGGAACTCTTTCCCATTCTTGCTTTATGTACAGCTTGAGTTGTGCAACAGTCCGAGGTCTCCGTTGTCATATTTTACACTTCATAATGCGCCACACATTTTCAATGGGAGACAGGTTTGGACTACAGACAGGCCAGTCTAGTACCCACACTCTTTTACAACGGAGCCATGCTGTTGTAACACGTGCAGAATGTGGCTTGGCATTGTCTTGCTGAAATAAGCAGGGGCATCCATGAAAAATATGTTGCTTGGATGGCAACATATGTTGCTCCAAAACCTGTATGTACCTTTCAGCATTAATGGTGCCTTCACATATGTGTAAGTTGCCCATGCCTTGGGCACTAATACACCCCCATACCATCACAGACGCTGGCTTTTGAACTTTGCGCCTATAATAGTCCGGATGGTTCTTTTCCTCTTTGGTCCGGAGGACACGACGTCCACAGTTTCCAAAAACATTTTGAAATGTGGACTCTTTAGACCACAGAACACTTTTCCACTTTGCATCAGTCCATCTTAAATGAGCTTGGACCCAGCGAAGCTGGCGGCGTTTCTGGGTGCTGTTGATAAATGGCTTTCGCTTTGCATTGTAGAGTTTTAACTTGCACTTGCAGATGTAGCGACGAACTGTAGTTACTGACAGTGGTTTTCTGAAGTGTTTCTGAGCCCATGTGGTGATGTCCTTTACACACTGATGTCGGTTTTTGATGCAGTACCGCCTGAGGGATCGAAGGTCACGGGCATTCAATGTTGGTTTTCGGCCTTGTCGCTTTCGTGCAGTGATTTCTCCAGATTCTCTGAACCTTTGACGATATTACGAACTGTAGATGATGAAATCCCTAAATTTCTTGCAATAGCTCGTTGAGGAATGTTGTTTTTAAACTGTTCGACAATCAGCTCACGCATTTGTTCTCTAAGTGGTGACCCTCGCCCCATCCTTGTTTGTGAATGACTGAGCATTTCAGGGAAGCTGCTTTTATACCCAATCATGGCACCCACCTGTTCCCAATTAGCCCGTTTACCTGTGGGATGTTCCAAATTAGTGTTTGATGAGCATTACTCAACTCTCTCAGTCTTTTTTGCCACTTTTGCCAGCTTTTTTGAAACATGTTGCAGGCATCAAATTCAAAATAAGTGAATATTTCCAAGAAACAATACAGTTTACCTGTTCGAACATTAAGTAACTTGTCTTTGCAGTGTATTCAATTGAATATAGGTTGAAAAGGATTTGCAAATCATTGTATTCTGTTTTTATTTACGATTTACAGAACGTGCCAACTTCACTGGTTTTGGGTTTTGTAAATAGGCCATTGCAGTAATCAAGCCTACTAGAAATAAAAGCATGAATGAGCTTTTCAAGATCATTCTGTAACATAAGATCACGTAATTAACCTCCGCCGAGGAGGTATATGTTTTCGGTGCCGTTTGTTTGTTGGTTTGTTTGTGTACAACATAACTTATGGTCGGATTTTGACGAAATTTTCAGGGTAGGTGGGTATTAACTCAAGGAAGAGGTGATTAAAGTTTGGCAGTACTGCTGAGATATACGCCAAAGTTCAAGATTTCAAGTGTCTCCAATGGGCCGGAGTTCCAATCGCCGTGCTTTTGGCTTTGCTGCCCCCTGGCGGAGGTTCTGCGCTCTCTGAGTGCTATTCTAGTTTAGTGATGTTCTTGAGGTGATAAAATGCTGATTTTGTTCCTGCTTTAATGTGGCTGTTAAAATTCAGATCTCTGTCAATGATCACACCAAGGTTTCTGACAGAAACTTTAGCTTTTAGCTCCTTGGTGTCTAGAAGGTTAGCGACCTTAAGCCTTTGTTCTTTCCAACCAAATAGAATAACTTCTGTCTTGTCTGCATTCAATTGAAGGAAGTTATGAGTCATCCACTTATTAATTTGGTCAAGGCACTGACAGAGAGATTCAACAGGGGTGAGATCATCTGGTGGCATGGCTAAATAAATCTGGGTGTCGTCTGCATAACTGTGATAAGTGATTGAGTAATTCTTCATGATTTGTCCCAGGGGCAGCATGTAAAGGTTGAATAATAGGCGTCCTAGTATTGATCCCTGGGGGACTCCACTGGTCAGGGTTACTGGTTAGTGCTGGGACGATTCTGAATCGATTCTTTTTTAAAGCGTAGTACCACTGCCTGCTGCCATAGGGCGAACATCCAAGCTTTCCCTTTTTTTTAATTAAACTCGACGCCGGTTGAACAAAAGCGCCAAACATCAAAGGGCATGTGAAATGCTTTCGAAAAAAAACTTGACTCTGACATCAGTATTTTTCGGCGACATGCTGCACGGAGCCAAAGAAAGGACTACAGAGTCGTCTCCTATTAACCAATTTGGCTACTCTAAGAAAAGTAACCTGTTCCAGTTTACTTGCTTGATTAGCAATCAAATGGTTGATGCGTTTAGGCCTACTCTCTAAGTTAAATTAATGCTGTTTATTAAGCCAGCATGTTTGATTGCTGCATTTTGAAATTTAAATGGCCATACAACAGCACAGCATGAACACAATTTCCGTGCGACATTCACGTCTCATCCGCTTTTCAGAATGTTTTCCACCTTGTGTATTTTTTTAGATGCTGAAAATCCAGGGTGATTTTATAACAAATCTGTTTAAAATTAGTCTTAAATAACGTCCTAAAATGCTGAGAGATGCGATTCAAATTTTCTAAATTATTCAAATTATTGGCATTCTTTCACTCTAACACCGTAGCCCAGTTAGGCTTGTCTGCTTTTCACCATCTTAATCGTTATAGGTTACTGAAATTGCTTGATTGTTAATTAGGACAAGTACACGGTGCAGATTTATGGAAGGGCGGAGCGCCTGCAATTAGCGAAATCTAAACTCAGGCTTCTTCCCGACGGCATTTTAAATCGTGCCGCTTCAGGTGTGTCTGTTTCAAGAAATTACACGCGACCCCATGACGGCAAGTGGTCTTATCACGCTTAAAAAAAATTAAAAAATCCTCGTTCAACATCACCATATCCCAACTCTGCATTTCATCTCTCATTGTATTTTTAGGAGATCCATGATGATAAAATAAAAATAAAGAGATTTGTATTCAGGTCGCCCCGGATTTCAAGCGTCGAAAAAAAGGTGGAAAACATTCTGAAAAGCGGATGAAACGTGAATGTGAAATATAAATTATCACAGTCGCACGAAATGCGTGGCAATGGCAATCGTGTTCATGTTGTGCTGTTCTATGGCCATTTAAATTTCAAAATACAGCAGTCAAACATGCTGTCTTATTAAACAGCTCTACTCATTCAGCTTCGAGAGTAAAAGCACCCACCATTTGATTGCTAATCAAGCAAGTAAACTGGAACAGCTTACTTTTCTTAGAGTAGCCTAATTGGTTAATAGGAGGCGATTCTGTAGTCCTTTTACTTGGCTCCGTCCATCATGTCGCCGTAAAAAACTGATGTCAGTGAAGTGTTTTCCGGAAGCATTTCACATGCCCTTCGATGTTTGGCACTTTCGTTCAATCTGCGTCGGATTTTATGAAGGAAAAGGGAAAGCTCGGATGTTCGCCCCATGGCAGTAGGTAGTGGTACTACACCGTAAAAAGGAATGGATTCAGAATCGTCCCAGCCCTATTACTGGTGCTGAGGTACAGTTGCCAATAGTGACAAAAAAGCTTCTCTGCTGCAGATAGGACCTTAACCATTTGATGACCATATCGGAGAGGCCAACCCAGTGTTCAAGTCGGTGTAGTAAAATATCGTGGTCAATTGTGTCGAACGCAGCACTGAGGACCAGCAGCACCAAGACTGATGTTTTGCCTGCATCTGTATTAAGGCGGATATCATTAATAACCTTAATTAAGGCAGTTTCAGTGCTGTAACTTTCTCGGAAGCCCGATTGATAGTCATCAAAACAATCATTTTCAGTCAGGAAAGTAGTTAGTTGGTTAAAAACTATTTTTTCAATAATTTTTCCAATAAAAGGCAGTTTAGATATGGGTCTGTAATTGTTTAGAACTGAAGCATCTAGGTTATTCTTTTTGAGCAGGGGCTTCACTGCTGCTGTTTTTAATGACTGAGGAAAAAGACCAGTCTGTAATGAAGTTTTGATGATCTGAAGTACATCACCTTTTATAAGGTGAAAGATGGATTTAAAAAAGTGTCCAGCTCTGATGTAGAGGAACTGAGCTTTTGCACAGTTTTATCTAGGATGTCAAAGTCAATCAGATTAAATTCTGACAACACGCTCTTCTCACTATGCTGGGTAACTCAGGCTGTATAGTTAGCTGGGACTGAGATATATACAGTCTTATTTTATTGATTTTTTCTCTGAAAAAGGATGCAAATTCATTGTAACTACTGACAGAGAGAAGCTCAGGTGGTAGTTGTGGCATGGGGTTTGTTAATTTCTCAACAGTGGAAAATAGCACTCGGGCATTATTCAAATTTCTGTTGATGGTGTTGGAGAAGTAAAGCTGCCTTCCTTTGCAGATTTCTAAACTGTACAGGGAAAGAGTCTGTTTATGGATTTGATGGTGAATATGAAGCTTGGATTTTCGCCATTTCCTTTCAGTTTTCCTGTGCTCTCTCTTTAACTGTTTAACTGTTGGATAGTTTTTCCAAGGAGCTTTTGGTTCATGAGTGACTTTTTTAAGTTTCAATGGAGCAATGCTATCCATAATTTGCATCATTTTTGAATTAAAATTGCTTACTAGCTCATTAACGGAGTCTGATAATTGACAAGAAGTTTGTGATAGAGCAGCTCAGAAAGAACTGCAGTGTTATCAGTTATGACTCTTACTAAAAGTCAAAGGCCTGTTATGGATATTAGGAGACATACAGACATCAATAAAAACACAAAAATGATCAGACAGGGCCAAGTCCATTACATTGGTGGAGATGTTAAGTCCTTTTGCAATAACAAGGTCAAGGGTATGACCACGGGAGTGTGTTGGCCATGTACATATTGTGTTCAGTTGAGTGCATCGATTAGTGCGAGAAATTCCTTGCCATAGGTATTGCTGGGGTCATCCACGTGTAGATTAAAATCTCCAGATATAATAATGTGGTCAAAGTCCAAGCAAATGACTGACAATAGTTCAGCAAACTCCTCCAAAAAGACCTTCGCTGAGTGTTTAGGGGGTCTGTAGACAGTTAGTAGTAGGATGTTTGGAGAACCCCTGATAAGGGCACATAAATATTCAAAGGATGTGCATGGTTATCAAATGACAGCTGTTTAAAATGAAAGAGGGCTTTAAATATGTTCGCAATTCCACCACCTTTTCTGTTTGTGCGGGAGGCACACACAAAATTAAAATTAGGGGGGGCAGATTCAGTTAGGGTGGCTACGCTTTTTCCTTCATCTAACCGTTTCAGAAAGAAGCAGAAAATCAAGTTTATGTGAACAAATGAGCTCATTGATTAAAAAGGACTTGTTTGAGAGTGATCTGACATTCAGAAGAGCTAGTTTTATATTAGTAGAAGAGGGGGTGTTCACTGAGAGAGTCTGAGGTTGTTTAGGAATAGGCCGAAGATTAGACTGATTAACTCCCAAGTGTACTCGACCTCTATTTATTTTAGTCAATCTTGGACGGGAGAGTGTAGGGATAACCTGATTTAACATGCAATATGTACCGAGGAGCCTTTCACCAACAGTCTGAATGGGACAGTAAAACGGTGAGAGAGAGGATGCCAATTTTGGACACAAGGGGGAGCTGACGCTGGGAACAGGTGTGTACTTGGGAGGAGAGGAAGAATTTGGAGAATGTGAGTCAGGTCTAGATAGTCACTCACGTGGAGTTGATTGTATCGCATATTGAATGTTAGCAGCGAGCATATGTGAGCCTAATTTGTTTGGGTGGACGTCGTCTCTGTTAAAAAGTGTATAACGATTCCAGAAGAGGTTAAAATTGTCGATAAAAACCACATGGTGAGCTCTACATGTCTGCTGCAGCCAGGTGTGGAGACTAAGGAGTCACTGAAGCGACCAGTACCGCGGCCAACTGTGGGAATAGGACCGGAAATAAAAACGAATTTTCCGCAGTGTTGTAGAAAGTTGAAAAGACTGTTAAAATCTGATTTAGTCAACTTGGACTGTTGAAAAGATGTGTCGTTTGTGCCAACATGGATTATTATTCTGGTGATGGAGGACGGGAGAGATGGCAGTAAACTCTGGAGCTTATTCTGGATTTCAGAAACGGTGGCACCGGGAAAACGGTGCGTGACTGCATTAACGAAGCGCAGATTCCGAGTTATGGAATCGCCTTTGATTAGTGATGAAGGGGGGGAAAAGCGGTCGAGATGTGAAGGCTGGATCCATCAGGACAGAGCGGAGTGCGTTCAGTATCCGCGGTGTGCGCTGCGGTCACCGGTCGTGGATTAATTGTCACTCCTGGGGATTACTGTAGAACCGGCGCGGTGTTACCTTCGGCCGAGGGTCTGCTTGTTGGAGAGCTGCTTCCAGGGCGAGGGGTAAACTGGACCCAGCCTGGACGAGAAGAGTGGGGGAGACTGCGCGAGCGATGACACAGAGGCGACCGTTTGGGCGCAGCCTTGGGAGGAGTGTGCGGCGGTGAGGGGCCTTCGGGCTCTGTAGAGGAGGGAGGAATGCGACAACCGGCGAGTGAGGGACGTCCTACTCGTCCAAAACAGAGAATTTGTTGGTCAGCTGGAGGGCCTGAGGTGGAGTGGGCTGATAGTGGGAGTTCCCGCCATGTTTACCCTTCCGGGCAGCAGTCCATGACTCCTTTTGACTCGGAGTGGAACTGGTCGGGACCTTGGGCTTAGCACCCAGTCTGGTCCAGTGGTCAGCAGTCTGGGCAGCAGTGGCGTCGAGGCAGGGAACAGATGAGTCTAGTTCTGCGATGGTTGTGGAGGGTGCAGTGGGGCCTACAGTGACCAAGGAGTCCAGGATCCGTTCTTCGTATCTGATTTGATAGAGAATGGATATCCTCCCTTCTAGCTTGGAAATTTTTTGAGTGAGACGGAGACAGCCGTTACAGCCGGATGGCGAGGTGAGTGGAGGCATGACAAAGTCAGATGAGGCTGGGGAGACAGAAAACAGCTCTGGCAGCAAATGTGGTGTTTGTATTTACGTTAATCTTTTAAGAAGTAACGTATGGTGTATAATATACAGCAGGGGCAGAACAAGACTTATGCGCCAGGACTCCACATCAGGAGTCCGCAGCGGTAGTAGACTTGTGCCGATTGTATCGAAGTCACCTCAGTTTAGAAAGACACAGACCGGCATGGGCCCAGTTCTGGGCCCGCTGAGTTGGTTGAGGTTCCGGTCGGAGTCGGTGAAGTCACTGGCTGGGAATTCCCGTGGCTGGCGTCCTCGGATGTTGTCAGTCTGCGTAGCTTACGAGTTGTTAACCTCGCGAGCCATTATGGTGGCGTCGGTCGGCTGCTTGCTCGGTGACGCTCAATGCAAAGCCAACACTTGTCTCTCTATTCAGATATTGATTTAATCATTTGCTTGAGCTACTTCCGCGCAATAGTCGGCAGACGAAAGCTAATGCCGCTGATTTAGCTGTGGGCAAATCGTTTCCGGAGTCAGGAGAGCAGTCCTGGTCCAGCACTGGTCAGCTCCCCCTCGCCTGCCATACAGCAAAGGTGAGCTCCCCCTCGCCTGCCATACAGCAAAGGTGAGCTCCCCCTCCCCTCTTGTACAGCGCAGGTCAGCACCTTGGTGCAATGTAATGACAGCATTACCGTGATTATGTTGTTTCTGGACATAACACTGATTAATGACTGGCTGTGTGCCCGTAATGTAGCCGGACATGATTCAATGTAACAACTGTAACAGTGTGGCTTATGTGGTGGCAAAGATACAATGTAATGACTGTAACAGTGTGTGAATGTAATGTAGCAGAACATGAAGTGCAAGGATGAAGACAATGTAGCTGATGTTGTGGCACAAGATACTGTGTAATGACTGTAACAGTGTAATTGTATTACAGTGAGGCATGATGCAGTACGATCAACTCAGTGTGACTGTGGTGGAACATGATGCAGTGCAATAACTATCATAGTGTGGACATGATGTATGTGATTCTGTATTATAAGTAACATTGTCTGATGTCACCAAGCGTGATGGTGTCATTACTGTAATGCAGTGTAAATATTTTTGATGCAGTGTAATCATTTTATGCAGCAGTACGTGATGCAGAATCATACAGTGGGATCTGAGGTATAGCAGTGTGCAGTGATGATTATATATTTTACAAAATGAATATAAATCAGAAACCAAGTACTATTCAAGTATTTATTTCATGTGATATTGGATTAAACAGTTCACAAAAACATAAAATATAATAATGCCTTTTTTAGAGGAAAAGTCAATATCTATTTTGGCAATCCTTGCTTTGATTACAGCGTGATCTTGCAGGCGTAGTGATCTCTCATTTTTATATTTCCTCACTCACTAAACCATTCCATATGGTTTGAAGTTCATTCCAAAGAGATTCTTTCGATGTCACAACAGATTTGCTCATTCAGATTAAGGTCTGGACTTTAAGCAGGCCAGATCATGACTTTTATGTCACCAGATGTCTGTTTTCGACTGAGATAATTCTTGCATAACTGAGAAGTGCGTTTAGGGTGATTATCTTGCTGAAAATAAAGTCCCTCACCAATCAGTCTCTTTCCAGATGGGAATGCTTGCCTCACAAGGATGCTGCGATGCTTCTGTTAATCCATGATTCCGTTGATTTTTCTGAGATCATTAGCTCTTTTCGAGTAGACTGAACTCCAAACAATAATATTACCACCTCTTGATATTGAACTTCCGTTTAGCACCTCTATTGCCCCTAGTTTTCAGCGAATCAGTCTCCTTGAAATGCTGTGACTCTGCTCAAAGGTCATGTCACCTTATGTACTGGACCAACTGACCATCAGACGTAATTTTGCAGAATAATGTTGCCTCAGACCAGTTTAAGCACATTTTTAGCATCAATAATCATGGAATGAGCATTCAAACATGCTTTCAGGCATTGCAAGAGTCAAAAAAATAAATTTTGCAACACTTTTCAACTGTTATGAAAATATGTTTTCAGTGTTCTTATCTCCCCTATTTTCACCCCAATAGACTTGTGGGAATTTTTTTTTTGTTCTCATTTCCAGGCCTACCAAAGGAAATGGCCAAGCTGCAACAAAATTTTATCTAATGTCTCATCTTTTTCATAGAACCAACAACAAACAACTGAAAACTCATTTGGTTCGTCTGTGGGTTTGTATAGGCCGTGCGATTTTGAACATGATGCAGATTTATGGCTGTAATGTTGTGTGAGGGCTAATAGGGTGGGGCATGATGCAGTGTAATGGTAACGAGGTGGATCATGATTCAGTGTAATGGCTGTGTAGTGTGCAGGTAATGTGGTGGAACATGATGCGGTGTAATGGCTATACTGTAGTGTGGTGGAACATGACGCAGTGTAATGGCTGTAATGTAGTGGAACAAGATGCAGTGCAATGGCTGTAATATCGGGTGTGGGTAAAGGGGTGGAACATGATGTAGTGTAATGGCTATAATGTAGTGGAACATGATGCAGTGTAATGGCTGTAATGTAGTGTGGTGGAACATGATGTAGTGTAGTGGCTATAATGTGGAACATGATGCAGTGTAATGGCTGTAATGTAGTGTGGTGGAACATGATGCAGTGTAATGGCTGTAATGTAGTGTGAGGGTAATGTGGTGGAACATGATGCAGTGTAATGGCTGTAATATCGGGTGCGGGTAAAGTGGTGGAACATGATGCAGTGTAATGGCTGTAATGTAGTGTGGTGGAACATGATGCAGTGTAATGGCTATAATTTAGTGTGGTGGAAATGGGGTGGAACATGATGCAGTGTAATGGCTGTAATGTAGTGTGGTGGAACATGATGTAGTGTAGTGGCTATAATGTGGTGGAACATGATGCAGTGTAATGGCTGTAATGTAGTGTGGTGGAACATGATGCAGTGTAATGGCTGTAATTTAGTGTGGTGGAAATGGGGTGGAACATGATGTAGTGTAATGGCTATAATGTGGTGGAACATGATGCAGTGTAATGGCTGTAATGTAGTGTGGTGGAAATGGGGTGGAACATGATGTAATGTAATGGCTATAATGTGGTGGAACATGATGCAGTGTAATGGCTGTAATGTAGTGTGGTGGAACATGATGCAGTGTAATGGCTATAATTTAGTGTGGTGGAACATGATGCAGTGTAATGGCTATAATTTAGTGTGGTGGAAATGGGGTAGAACATGATGTAGTGTAATGGCTATAATGTGGTGTGGTGGAACATGATGCAGTGTAGTGGCTATAATGTGGTGGAACACGATGCAGTGTAATGGCTGTAATGTAGTGTGGTGGAACATGATGCAGTGTAATGGCTGTAATTTAGTGTGGTGGAAATGGGGTGGAACATGATGTAGTGTAATGGCTATAATGTGGTGGAACATGATGCAGTGTAATGCCTGTAATGTAGTGGGCTGGAACATGATGCAGTGTAATGGCTGCAATGTATTGTGGTGGAACATGATACAATGTAATGGCTATAATGTGGTGGAACATGATGCAGTGTAATGGCTGTAATGTGGTGGAACATGATGCAGTGTAATGGCTGTAATGTAGTGTGGTGGAACATGATGCAGTGTAGTGGCTATAATTTAGTGTGGTGGAAATGGGGTAGAACATGATGTGGTGTGGTGGACCATGATGCAGTGTACTGGCTATAATGTGATGTAACACGATGCACTCTAATGGCTGAAAGGAAGTGTGGTGGAACATGCTGAAGAGTAATGGCTGTAATTTAGTGTGATGGAAATGGGGTGGAACATGATGTAGTGTAATGGCTATAATGTGGTGGAACATGATGCAGTGTAATGGCTGTAATGTAGTGTGGTGGAACATGATGCAGTGTAATGGCTGCAATGTAATGTGGTGGAACATGATGCAATGTAATGGCTATAATGTGGTGGAACATGATGCAGTGTAATGGCTGTAATGTGGTGGAACATGATGCAGTGTAATGGCTGTAATTTAGTGTGGTGGAAATGGGGTGGAACATGGTGTGACCAGCATCTGAAAGGAGGGCTGGTTTGTGTCCCCACCCTCCAGGTGCTGGCAGGCCCATTACGCCCAGCTGCAGCCCCCAGTTCCCCAGCTGTGATGGAGACCGGATCTTCTCCTCTCTGGACCCAAATGTAGCCAAGGGCTTCTTCCTCTTCAGTACCCCCACTCCCCCGAAAGCGCGAGCCCTTCACCGGAAACAGTGAGGCGCAGACGCCCAGGAAAGCGTGTTAGTGCAGTGTGCCATTGTGTTGCATAAATGGGAATACAGGCTGGGTTGTGAAGTGTTCGTGTTCACCCCTCTCATCTGCTCTGTCCAGCCGCAGGGATCAAACCAGGTTACACCTGCAAAACAAGTGTGTGCGATGCTCAGATTTTACGCTGAAGTGATGCATTTATGACCTGGCTTTACACTTACGCCATGGTGTGTTCTGTGTGTCAAAGTAGTGCTGCGCCGCTCACTGAATTAATGGAGTCAGGGAAGCTCTTTAGCGCCCTCAGCGGCTGTGGCCTGAAGGGGTATTACAGCGGCCATATGCTTGGAAGAACCTTTTTATGTTTTCCTCTCTTATATTTCATGTTTTACATCAATAAACAGATAAGTAAATCAGAAACAAGCATTTTAATTCATCAGAACACACTTCAGACGAACTTTTGTACAAAGTTACCAACTCCCTACACCCAACAAAAAATACTAACAAAAATATAAAACAATTTTTACACTCAATTTGCAACCCCATTTCCAACAAAGCTGGGCCAGCATGAAAAATGTACATAAAGTAAACAGTGATTTGAGAATCATATTAGACCTGTGTTACATTAATATCTTGTGCCATTTTCAATTTTTTTATTTGGAAAAATATGCTTGTTCTGACTTTGAATTCAGCAACCAATTCTACAACTTCATGAATTAAAAACGTCAGATATTATCATTTAAGGATTGCAGAAATCCAGAGATCTCTGTGCATGAAGAATGAAATTGAATACCTCAGCGATTCCAAAGACACCACACCGAGAACTGGGCTGCTCTTGTGATGGATACAGCTACATGTACTCAGAATGAATGTAGAAAGCCTTTATCAGTGAACGGTTTTCGTGTTTGTAAATTCAAGTTAATACGGCGCAATTTATAAAGTCAACAGCACCCATAAAGTGCGGCCTTCTCTGGGCAACATATGAAGCAGAAGAACATGTTTGCAAAAAAGGAAATTAAGTCGGGCATGAAAAACAAATCTGTCTTTTATTTGCCTTTCCCATATCGTCCCGACTTCTCAAAAATGGAGTCACTTACACGCTTTATCCCACTTCTTTCATGTTTACTCATTTTCCCTCTCCTCCGTCCCACGATCTCTCTGAGACACCGAGGCTTCAGTCAGCAGCCTCTCTGCCAGTGCTCCCGCCCTCCAGCTTTCCTCTTTTATTACCTGGCAAATAACGCCGTTTAAAGGGGGTGTAGAGCCCCCGCGTTACACCATGCCCATATCACTGAAGTCCGACCCCTCACTGACATTGGGGTTTGAGGCTCCGCCCACTGCCCCAGCCCCGCCCCCTCACTCATTCTGGGGTCTATAGCTGACGAAGGCGGCGGTTTGGCTCCGGGCGGTCTGTTTCTTTCCATTCACAATGAGGAGCAGCGGAGAGTCCACACGGATACTGCGCAAGTCGAACGACTGCAGGAGGGAAACACAGGGAGAGAGGGAATAGTGAAGACTAACAGCGGGACGAGTCTGCATTTATGAATGTGTCAACAGGACAGATCTACCAGCACCTGGAGCCACCATTTCCTGAAGGCCAACGCCCACTGGAAGTGTGAGATGTGCGTCAAAAAATTGGTTACATTAATTTCAATGGAGCAACGCCAACTGGCAGCGAAACCAATATGCCTGCTTTTTAACCAAGTCGCAGTTTTGAAAGTAAATCTGTTATTTTGCGGGCATTTAAGTTATCAGGCGATCTACAGTTAGACCGTAGGCTACCTAACTCAAGGTACACTGAGAACTGTACACTCCTAAGTTAGTAAGCTAATTTGTTGCTGGGTAAGGTAAAATGAATCATAATCTTAATTTACTTGACGTCTAAATTTAGGAGGAAAATTATGCCTGTATATAACGTACAGTTCATAGTAACCAGACCGTCGCACTTTGCCATTACTTAAAATAAGCTTGATAGGTAGGTCCCCCCCACCCCCCAAAATTAAACGTTCTCTTGTTTAATATTTTGAGATTGACACTCATGACCTCTCAGTCGAGTTGACAGCTGTCAATGTTGACGCGGCTGACGCTTTGAGTGGCCGTTTAAAAGCGTCAAGGCAACGTTCAGAGTTTGATGCGCCGTGCCACTTCACGGCCAGTGGGCGTTGGCCTTGAGTGGGACACTTTTGGCTGACAAACGTCCCCGTCAATTTACGGGCCTCATACATACGATCAGTATCCAATCTGGAATTTATACTGACGTTGCTAAAGACCGGATCAGTAAGTCTGAACTGGAGTGAGGCTGGATTCCGTCCCACTGCTCTACCAACTGAGCCACTGAGTACAGTTGGGAGCGATTTGCAAGTTTGATCTCTCAAGACCACAATGGAATCAAAACACTGTTTCTTCAAAAAATTAATTGATCTTCAAAATTTTAATTGTGACAGTCATTTGCATTGTTACATAGAAGAGGAAGGATAGGGGAACAGATCACAATCTATTCATTCATGCTTGTCAATCGACTTATTGTGACTTTCACGATGGAGGCGACTGGCAACTACCTCAAGGTACTGTTTGCGTAAATAGTCGTCTTAAATAAACTACCTGTGCATTTTCAGTGTTTCAAACACTTGATTGCAGTTGTCGCCGAGGGTGGCACAACCAGTTATTAGATTTAGGGGGCAATTACTTTTTGACATTGGGCCAGGTAGGTTTGGATAGTCTTTTCTCTCAATAAATGAAATCATTGTTTAAAAACTGCATTTTGTTTTCACTCTGATTATCTTTATCCAATATTAACATTTCAGTGTCACATATGAAAAAAATCAGGAAGGGTATAAATACTGGATATTTAAATAAGCTACACAAATGTTTTATTGTGGGTTATAAAGGCAGGTCAAACCTAGTGCTGATGTCGACTTTGCCGAAGTCCGCCTGGAGTGCTTAGTGTTTAAAACAAGAGTCATCAGAAGATGACATATCTCCCCGGCCCCTGATTATTTGCAAAAGTCATATCAATCTTACACCTTCAAAGAAATTCAAACAAGAATGTTGAGGTGATTTTCCTCTGGAATGATCTGGAAGTATGTACTGGCAACATCTAGCAAATGCAATAAAAAACAAGGGTCATTAACGAACAGTGTTTTAGTTCTGCTCCGGAAACAAACTCAGCCCTGTGAGTCCAAATCCATGTCACTTCTGAAAATAATTTCAGAAATTTGAAAATATCAAAAGGCACCACTTGAGTTTGTGGGTAAAACAAAATACACAATAATGAACGGTTTTTGAGTTGGACAGAAACGCTTTATCAGCACTCAGTCTAAATTGTTTTACTTTTATAAGAGCCGTCTCGGGGCTATGACCTCTTCTGAAGCCAGACTGAAATTTTTCCTGCAGCTCGTTATCATGAAGGAATACATCCAGCTGTTCCAACACTGCCTTCTCTAGAAGGAATACATCCAACTGTTCCAACACTGTTCCAAAGAATTGCCTTTTAATAATACGCTCAGTACCATTCTTTGCAGATCCAATAACAGTAGCATTAGAAATTATACAGTAGTGATCTGATATATTTGAGTCAACAATTTTGTCAACCACAATAATCACACATGCAACTGGTTTCCATAAAAACAAAAAAAATAACATTTTCAGAAATCTGAAAATATCAAAAGCCACCACTTCGGTATGTGGGTAATAAACCTGCAAAGTTTCAGTAAGATATATTGAACAGTTTTTGAGTTGTGCTCCAGAAAAGAACCTCTCTCTGTACAGAGTCCAAATCCAACTTGTTTCCATGGAAACTGGAAAATTATTTTTTTTTGCAGAAATCTGAAAATATCAAAAGGCACCACTTGAGTATGTGAGTAATACACATGCAAACTTTCAGTAAGATATATTGAACGGTTTTTGAGTTCTGCCCCGGAAAGGAACTAGGCCTGATGTGCACCAAGTCCTGTTTCGTTTCCAAACAACAAAAATAGGAATCCTGAAATTTCCACAGTAGCAAAAGGCACATCTACCGAGTTTGGTGCAGATATCTTGCATAGTTTCCGAGTTTTGCTCCGGAAACAAAATGATTACGGGCGGACGCACGGACAGACGGACGAGGTGATGCCTATAAACCCCCGCATTCTGTGCTGGGGGGTAAAAAGGAGTTACAGGTGTCTCACAGTGAACTGTTTGCGCAGCGCTACAATACAGGCATTAGCATCCTTTTGCCAACTCCTGTGGAGACGAAGCTCAAGTGAATGGTGAATGGCATATGTGGGCAGAAAGATCATTAAGTGGACTTGAACTTACTTAGAACACGAATTAACAGTTAAGGAGACATTTCAGCGGAACGTTTGCAAAGAAGTGCCCCCTCTGGAGACCCCGGAGTATACTACAGCGCCGGCTTTTTGATTAAGCCTGGCTTCAGCACAAGATTCCAAGAACCTCTTCGTATCTGGAACATGGACGAAAGTAAAAGGAGCTGCTCCAGATTTTACTGAAGCTTGAAGTCGGGCTTATTCACAAAGCCAGCTTCGTCGTACAGCCCTCTGGTGTTATTCTCTGAAAATTACACAGCACTTGGTCTAACAGTTTAATCCACAGCACCAACAAGTTCCTGCTGCCACTGAGAAATTTTTATCTGTCTTTACTCTGCTGGTTAGATGGACTTTGTGACTCGGAGTAATACTGCCATAAACAAACCCACGTTATCGTGAGAAAACATTTTATTCTCAGTACTTGGTCATTATCAGAACATTAAGGTGTGAACATGTACAACCCGCCTTGCTAATTACCGAACAAACTCCACACAGCTGCTGGAAAAAACGTGAGTGTGTCTATGGGCGTATAAGTGCGTGTGTTTGTGCATTCATGCATGTGTGTGCGTGTTTACATGCTGACCTTCTCCTTGTGCGTAATGCTGTGCCGTTTGACGAGGGGCTCTGGTATAACCACAGTGTCTCCAATCAGGACGCCCCAGCTGTTGGCCGTGTTGTACACCATCACTGCACAGCAATTCTCCTCGCTGTCCACAATCCCAAACGTGCTGCAGTCACACAGAATCAATCCCTCTCATAACTGCATCCCAAACGTGCTGCAGTTACACAGAATCAATCCCTCATAACTGCATCCCAAACGTGCTGCAGTCACACAGAATCAATCCCTCATAACTGCATCCCAAACGTACTGCAGTCACACAGAATCAATCCCTCAACTGCATCCCACACATGCTGCAGTCACACAGCATTAATCCCTCATAACTGCATCCCAAACATGCTGCTGTCACACAGAATCAATCCCTCATAACTGCATCCCAAGCGTGCTGCAGTCACACAGAATCAATCCCTCATAACTGCATCCCAAACATGCTGCAGTCACACAGAATCAATCCCTCATAACTGCATCCCAAACATGCTGCAGTCACACAGAATCAATCCCTCATAACTGCATCCCAAACGTGCTGCAGTCAAACAGAATCAACCCCTCATAACTGCATGCCAAACGTGCTGCAGTCACACAGGATCAATCCCTCATAACTGTATCCCAAATGTGCTGCAGTCACAGAATCAATCCCTCTCATAACTGCATCCCAAACAAGCTGCAGTCAGACAGAATCAATCCCTCTCATAACTGCAGCTCAAACGTGCTGCAGTCAAACAGAATCAATCCCTCATAACTGCATCCCAAACGTGCTGCTGTCACACAGAATCAATCCCTCATAACTGCATCCCAAACGTGCAGCAGTCCCTCAGAATCAATCCCTCATGACTGCATCCCAAACGTGCAGCAGTCACTCAGAATCAATCCCTCATAACTGCATCCCAAACGTGCTGCAGTCACACAGAATCAATCCCTCTCATAACTGCATCCCAAATGTGCTGCAGTCACAGAATCAATCCCTCTCATAACTGCAGCTCAAACGTGCTGCAGTCAAACAATCAATCCCTCATAACTGCATCCCAAACGTGCTGCAGTTACACAGAATCAATCCCTCATAACTGCATCCCAAACGTGCTGCAGTCACACAGAATCAATCCCTCATAACTGCATCCCAAACGTACTGCAGTCACACAGAATCAATCCCTCATAACTGCATCCCACACATGCTGCAGTCACACCGCATTAATCCCTCATAACTGCATCCCAAACATGCTGCTGTCACACAGAATCAATCCCTCATAACTGCATCCCAAGCGTGCTGCAGTCACACAGAATCAATCCCTCATAACTGCATCCCAAACATGCTGTAGTCACACAGAATCAATCCCTCATAACTGCATCCCAAACATGCTGCAGTCACACAGAATCAATCCCTCATAACTGCATCCCAAACATGCTGCAGTCAGACAGAATCAATCCCTCATGACTGCATCCCAAACTTGCAGCAGTCACTCAGAATCAATCCCTCATAACTGCATCCCAAACGTGCTGCAGTCACACAGAATCGATCCCTCATAACTGCATCCCACACATGCTGCAGTCACACAGAATCAATCCCTCATAACTGCATCCCAAACATACTGCAGTCACACAGAATAAATCCCTCATAACTGCATCCCAAACGTGCTGCAGTCACACAGAATCAATCCCTCATAACTGCATCCCAAACGTGCAGCAGTCACTCAGAATCAATCCCTCATGACTGCATCCCAAACGTGCAGCAGTCACTCAGAATCAATCCCTCATAACTGCATCCCAAACGTGCTGCAGTCACACAGAATCAATCCCTCTCATAACTGCATCCCAAATGTGCTGCAGTCACAGAATCAATCCCTCTCATAACTGCAGCTCAAACGTGCTGCAGTCAAACAGAATCAATCCCTCATAACTGCATCCCAAACGTGCTGCTGTCACACAGAATCAATCCCTCATAACTGCATCCCAAACGTGCAGCAGTCACTCAGAATCAATCCCTCATGACTGCATCCCAAACGTGCAGCAGTCACTCAGAATCAATCCCTCATAACTGCATCCCAAACGTGCTGCAGTCACACAGAATCAATCCCTCTCATAACTGCATCCCAAATGTGCTGCAGTCACAGAATCAATCCCTCTCATAACTGCAGCTCAAACGTGCTGCAGTCAAACAGAATCAATCCCTCATAACTGCATCCCAAACGTGCTGCTGTCACACAGAATCAATCCCTCATAACTGCATCCCAAACGTGCTGCTGTCACATAGAATCAATCCCTCATAACTGCATCCCAAACGTGCTGCAGTCACACAGAATCAATCCCTCATGACTGCACAATTTCAGGGGAGGGGAGTCCTCACTGTAGCTCTGATATAGTGACGTCACAGACTCACAAGGCCATGCGTCCCTCTGGAGCGAGACTGAAGACCACCTTCCCCATGGCAGCTGTCCCCGGGTTCAGGCCATGAGTCAGGGCACACAGGCACCGGGGCTCCAGGCTTCCCGTGCGCCCTGTGGGAGAGCGGAACTGCGGCGACGAGCAAGGACCCAGAGCAGACGGGGAGAGAGACGACAGCATGGAGCGCAGTCGACGAGCCTTCACCTTACCCTACAGAGAGAGAGAGAGATGGGCGAGATGCAGCAGAGGTTAGGTGCAGCACAGAGGCCAGAGTGCATCACTGCAGGTGTCCTGTCCTCCACAGTCCCAGCATGCCTTGTTGTTGATGAGGTTGGTGAGCCGCTCCAGGTAATCTAGCAGCTGCCTCTCTCTCCCCTCCGGCTCCTGCCAGCCTGGATCGAGAGCCGCAGCACGGCTGTACCCGGCCAGCGCCGAGCCGAACATCTCTTCATACTGGAATAGCTGAAACACCAGAACACACAAACACACCTTTCAGACTCACTGACGCGGCAGGGAGTTTCGCTCTGGGTCAGAGGAGAGAGGGACTGATGAGGGAGGATGAGAGGGCGGGGATGAGGGCAGGGGGGTGAGAGGGCTGGGATGAGGGCAGGGATATGAGGGGGCGGGGATGAGGGCGGGGATATGAGGGGGCGGGGATGAGGGCGGGGATGAGGGCAGGGGGGTGAGAGGACTGGGATGAGGGCGGGGATGAGGGCAGGGGGGTGAGAGGGCTGGGATGAGGGCACGGAGGATGAGGAGGCGGGGTTACCGTGGCTCTGTTGAAGTGCAAGTCAGGATTGGATGAGGCCGTTCTGTCCACTTTCTCCTGCAGCAGAAATAGGACATTAATGCTGTGTATGTGTGTGTATGCACATGCGTGTGTGTGTGTGAGTGTGTGAGTATACGCATGAGTGTGTCTGTGTGCATCTGTGTCTGAGTGAGTGAGTGTGAATCTGTATGAGTGAGTGTGTGTGTGTAAAATCACTCACAGCCTGTGCATAGGCGCTCATTGCTTGCTGAGACACCTGTGGGTTCTGCCCGCTGCTGAAGAACAGAGAGATGAAGGCGTTGCCCAGGACATCTGAGAATGTCACCAGGAGAGGGGTGTTAATGCGAGAGGACTGAGTCAACTCACTGACAAACTGCCCCAAATTACCACCGAACTGCCCCAAAGCCCCATCAGACTGCCCATAATCACAATCTGCTGCCCATAAAACCACCAAACTGCTCCAAATTTACCCCCAAACATTACCCTTAATCCACCAAACTGCCCCCGTGCCTCTCTGCTCCACACTCACACCAGCTCATCCCGTCAGAGACATCGAGCTGCACAGCCTGCCGGGCCATGTCCACGCTCTCCAGCACCTGCTGACCCTGCTCTTCAGCGCCCCCTGCGGGCAACCTCCGCAACACCATGGACAAACTGCGCAGGGACACCTTATTCTTACTCTGGAGGCAGGGAGGGGGAGAGAGAGAGAGAGAGAGAGAGAGAGATTTGCCAATATAAAGAAAACACACACTGTGCTGTCGTACTCTCAGTACTCATGCAGAATGTTACAGAGATTCTGTCAGAAAACAACTTTGAAAACAAATGTTAAATATTTAGTGGATCATTATACCAAAAATACCACAAACAAACCTGTTAAGCGTTTATATTGTCGCGTTTTTTAAGTACATTCGAATGGCCCATGGACTCCGTTTTAGCTGGGGGCCTACTGGCAGAATAAGGGTCATTTCGCGCAAATTCATCTACAAGCGCCAAATTTGGCACAGATGTAGCTGAAGGCATACTGAAATGATTTAGCCAGGGTGCCCGATCCAGAGACTCCTGTGGCCAAGATGGCGGCCAAATCCAATATGCCTGAAAAGGGATTTGGCTGTAACTTTTGAACCATATGAGATATAAAAACAAACTTGATGTCTATTTAACCTTTTCTGAGCAAGGGAAACCCATAAAAACACTTACATTTGTGATAGGGTATATCAGGACCTCCAAATACCCTAAATCCAATATGGCCACTGTCCAAAAAGGTTTGGCAACAACTTTTTAACCCAATCGGCTGCAACTGAAAACTTATTGTTTATTTAAAATTGTTAACCATGACAAAGACACAGGAATGCTTAAATTTATTTTTGACCATGTTTAGACCCCAAATGTAGGCTATACATTTACAAGAAAACAATTACATGCCAATTGAAACTTTCACAATATTCCCACTGGACTGGATGAACGTTTCACATTTTTACACAGCCAAATGTTCCTCCAGCCACCCAAACATCACGATAAGCCCATCAAAGTCATCAAAACTTCTCTCATTGCTATGTGGTTCAGGGAATCGCAAGTTCGGCACCGGCCTCTCCCGAAACATGCGTTATGATCTCTGATCATCCAAATACTTGATGATACAAAATGTGACTGAGTTGGAGAGTGCCTTGTGTGACAGGATTGTAATGACAATGGATCCTTTCACATCTCTTATCAGGTGTTAAACAACATAATGTTAGTTAAGGTTTAGATAAGACAGCTGTACTGCTGGTGACAAGTGGTTTACAGAAATTTCATTGGGAAATGGAAGTGTGCTGTATTAAATTATGACTGTTCAGGTTCAAATTGATGCCTTTTGGAAATAATCTGTTTTGCTTACAGAGTGGAATTGTATTTCTATTCTAATTGCAATTTGTCATTAGGAAGAATTAAAAAAAAGTCCTGGTGTCATTTAAAAATCTGATACACGGTTTTCTCATTTTTGCTAATCATTTTTCAGATCCGCTAAACAATTGCTTATCAATTGACTAAAAGGGACAATGTGTAACATTTACATTGTTTTATTTGCCAAAATCTCAGCCAGCATTCATATATATGTCATCATTGGTGTATTATGACCTCCGCTAATAATCTGATATATTCTCGTAAATGAAGAATTTTAGACCTGTTTCTACATTGGGCGGGTAAGCTGGTAGGGGGGCGCCATGACAGTCAGCCATCTTGAAACTGTTACCACCGGCAAGGGACAAATAGCACCAAAGCAGAATAAATCCGCGTTTGCCCTGCCAGTCAGTGCAGAGTGATTGAGACACCGGAGGAAATCAGGAAGAGAGGCTATCGCGGCGAGTTTGAAAATCAGTACTACTGCAGCATAATGCAGGACCACATATGCAGCAGCAGCACAGGATACCGAATCCTCATCCGCAAAAAAAACTAAAAAGAGAATTGAAAAGGCAGCGCGACCGACGCGCTCAAAAAAACAAGGGTGAACATCGGGCTGCCTTCCCCAGGTGGAAGGAGCTAATGGAGGAGAAAGATTTTCTAAGGGACGCTGAAGTTGCCAGCTTTCTCCTCGACAAGTAAGTCAACTGCAGTGCCTAAATTAGCCTAAACACAACTTTTCACTCAGTTTTGTTACACAGTGTTGCTTGTTACCATAAGCAGCATAATAGTAGATCTTGCTAAAATACTGCATCCTCATTGTTACAGGTGGAACTGTATGTTTACGTGGTTTCAGTAGCTTCCATAATCGCAGTAAACGCCGGCTTTCGAAGCCTACCCACCGGCTCTTAGTGGCGGTGAAGCTGGTGGGTAGACTTTAGAAGCTGGCATTTATTGTGACTAAAAGCCGGTGTTTATCGCGACTAAAGCTACTGAAACCACATAAACATACAGGCTCATAACTACGAAAGGTGCTTCTCTCCTATACGTGAATGAAACGGCTAAACAGTTCCTAGAACGTGCTTAATTTTTGCCATATAGGACTAAAGAATAAGCTACGCTTATGGTCATGTTTTAATAATGGGAAGGTGCCACCACCTGTTTTCAGTGCATCAATTTTCCGGACTCGATCGGCAGACTTAATTTTATTTTTCATTTGCCGCTAGTGTTCCTTGTTCTCTTTGACGTTTCTTCTTGTGCGGTCCGGAAAGAATGCTGTAATTGCACTTTATGATGTTGGCAGTGGCGCAAATCGAACGGAGAATTGGGGGGGTTAGTGAGTAAGTTCGCTATTTCTCCATCTTTTTCCTTTCCTTTACGCGTCTTCCAATTATCATAATAGGAAATGAAGACACTGTTTCTCTCCACATGCGATCTAACAGCGATGAAATCGTGGGATAAATTCAGTGTACACTGGCGTAGCTAGAACTGAGAATTGGCTCGAACAAAACATCCGTTTTAAACAATTATTAGTCCTGACTTGTTCTCAGTCATTTTCATAATTAACAAAAGGTTCACTCCGAGAGCGCTCCACGCTTAATCGGAGAGAACAAGCAGCACCTGTCGGGTAAGCCGACAATCATTCATCTGGACGCGCGTTTGCTGCATTTAAATCGACGTTGTTAAAAATTGTATACCTGTCAACTTTCACGCAAGACGCTTGAGCCGCACACTTTTAGTAGCCTATTTAACAGCATAGTGCCACATTTTTTATCAACCCCTGCAATACCGAGAGTGAAAGGCGATATTTCATTACAATGCGGACCAGTTCAATCGAGGCGAAGCATTGGCCTTTTAATAAGTACATTATTTCTCTGTACTGAATTAAGCCCATGACTGCATCGCTGTTAGATCGCATATGGACATAAACCGTGTCTTGAGTTGCCAATGAAGGTAATTGGGAAAACGCCTTAATGAAGGAAAACAAATGTTTGCCATGAACATGGCAATATCCCCCGCCGCCTCAATTTTATGTGTCCGTACGGACGGAGCCCAATGCTCTATCCCCGCTTCGCGCTAATTGCACGGCGGGGGATAATGATCGAGAACTAGACAGGACTAACTGTTGTGATAAAGCACGTGTTTGTGTCCCTTCCCGTTCCCAGTTCGACTTGCGCCTCTGGATTCTGGTCCATGCAGCAGACTTCTAGACTTCGCATCGGCCTTCCTGTCATAAATGACACCTGTCCGTGCTTTGACAGTATGAGGGTCCGCCTCATCCGACATTAAATCTTCACGACGGTGTCTTCTGTTCGTAATTTTGCATCAACAGGTGGTCGAGAGACACTGCTAAATGTACACCTACTTCCCCTAATGCATTCTGTAAGTAACATGCCGAACAATAAACGTGGTCAACTCCGCCTGACCGCTTGATTACGCGAGTACAGCTAAACATCTGCTAATGCTCGAGCAAATGTGTTTTAACTTGGTTCTAGCTCTATACGCGCGAGGACTTTGCGGTCAAGCTAATCGCAAGTGACGTGATGCCATGGGGAGCAAAAGGAAATTATTCCGTAAGGAACAATTGAAAAAGACACTATAATAGATTCGTGAATACATTTTTTGACGACCACAAATGATCAATAAATAATCTGTTGATTTTTCTCTTCTAAATTGCCGGTGCCTTTTTCCACTGCAGAGACAATTTATATATATATATATAATATTTTATTTATTTTTTTTTTTTCATTCAGGCTACGCGAACACCAAGGGGGCCTTGTCTCTTAGAGCGTTCTCGTAAGCTGCACTGCTGCGGTTCTCTGCGTTTAGCACTGGTCAGGAGATTCCGTGCTGTCGGTTCATGTCATTAGTAAGTCGGTAAATTGAGCAGGTGTTACAACACCAGTGTTTTCAGTCATTGTATTTGATGAATGGCTTTGTTATATAGCGACTCGACTGCTTCACCTGTCTTTTATGTAAAGTTACAGAATAAACAGGTAGGTAGCAAAGGCTGTTGGTTAACTTGGGTTGGATGACAGGTATGTATTCAGTAACTGTTGAAGGTGACATCCTATAAGCGTGCATGTAGTGAACACTTGCTTTGCTTTTTCGTAGTATAAAACGTACAAGATGCACCTAAGCTGAGTTGTTTATTACCATTACTTTGAATATCTTACACCGATTCACAGTACTGTGTTTTGCTGCTTCATGTGTTATATCGAGGGCTGACTGTAATAAACAGTTATGTCCAGATCTTATGCATTGGGCATAAATGTTTATTACAGTCAGCCCTCGATATGCTGCCTTTCGGTTCAGTAGCACCCGTTCTATTAATACATCCATGGTTTCATCAACGTTGGCAAGGCTTTTTGATACACGGTGGCTGCCGTAGTTGCAATACATGTTTAAAAAAGTGAGGCGCGAGAGTGCACTGTTCGTTTGAATGTAATATACGATTCCAACGCTGGATGGGAATAATTCCTACACAATGTCCCTTTAATGATTCTCAAAAAATGAAAATCAATTTTTTTCCTTAATCTGATCGCTGCAGAGTGTAGCCGTGAGGACCGATGAGCCCTGAAATTTGCGACGGCCCACATTAAATTGGTATAAAAACTGGGAAAGTTAATGACGCGAAAGAAGTGAAAAGACACGCAATCACACGCATGTGCAGATTTAGAGCAGGAGCACACCGTCTGCGGGAGCGGCGCACACGCTCAGCGAGAGCTGGGACACACCTGCTGCAGGGCCCCAGTGAAGCAGGATTTAGCCCCGATAAGATCGCCCTTCCGCCAGTACTGCTCCCCCAGGGTGTTCCAGCCCTCCACCAGCCCAGGGTCCAGCTTCACTGCCCGGGACAAACACTCCTCCGCTGGGCCACTGAACCCTGGAGCTACGGTCAGACATCGACCCCGCAGCAGCAGAAACCAGGCAGAGTGTCGGTACTGCTCTGAGAGAGAGAGAGAGAGAACCAGTGGGAACTGAATGTACAGGAGAGATACTGTATGTGTGAGTGTGCAGTACAGACAAAGAGGGCACTGAATGTACAGGAGAGATACTGTATGTGTGAGTGTGCAGTAGAGACAGAGAGGGTACTGAATGTACAGGGGAGATACTGTATATGTGAGTGTGCAGTAGAGACAGAGAGGGTACTGAATGTACAGGGGAGATACTGTATGTGTGAGTGTGCAGTAGAGACAGAGAGGGAACTGAATGTGCAGGAGAGATACTGTATGTGTGAGTGTGCAGTACAGACAGAGAGGGCACTGAATGTGCAGGAGAGATACTGTATGTGTGAGTGTGCAGTAGAGACAGAGAGGGAACTGAATGTACAGGAGAGATACTGTATGTGTGAGTGTCCAGTAGAGACAGAGAGGGCACTGAATGTACAGGAGAGATACTGTATGTGTGAGTGTGCAGTAGAGACAGAGAGGGTACTGAATGTACAGGGGAGATACTGCATGTGTGAGTGTGCAGTACAGACAGAGAGGGTACTGAATGTACAGGAGAGATACTGTATGTGTGAGTGTGCAGTACAGACAAAGAGGGCACTGAATGTGCAGGAGAGATACTGTATATGTGAGTGTGCAGTAGAGACAGAGAGGGAACTGAATGTACAGGGGAGATACTGCATGTGTGAGTGTGCAGTACAGACAGAGAGGGCACTGAATGTACAGGAGAGATACTGTATGTGTGAGTGTGCAGTAGAGACAGAGAGGGTACTGAATGTACAGGAGAGATACTGTATGTGTGAGTGTGCAGTACAGACAGAGAGGGAACTGAATGTGCAGGAGAGATACTGTATGTGTGAGTGTGCAGTAGAGACAGAGAGGGAACTGAATGTACAGGGGAGATACTGTATGTGTGAGTGTACAGTAGAGACAGAGAGGGAACTGAATGTGCAGGAGAGATACTGTATGTGTGATTGTGCAGTAGAGACAGAGAGGGTACTGAATGTACAGGGGAGATACTGTATGTGTGAGTGTGCAGTACAGACTGAGAGGGTACTGAATGTACAGGAGAGATACTGTATGTGTGTGTGTGCAGTAGAGACAGAGAGGGAACTGAATGTACAGGAGAGATACTGTATGTGTGAGTGTGCAGTACAGACAGAGAGGGCACTGAATGTGCAGGAGAGATACTGTATGTGTGAGTGTGCAGTACAGACAGAGAGGGAACTGAATGTACAGGAGAGATACTGTATGTGTGAGTGTGCAGTAGAGACAGAGAGGGAACTGAATGTGCAGGAGAGATACTGTATGTGTGAGTGTGCAGTAGAGACAGAGAGGGAACTGAATGTACAGGAGAGATACTGAATGTGTGAGTGTGCAGTAGAGACAGAGAGGGTACTGAGTGTACAGGGGAGATACTGTATGTGTGAGTGTGCAGTAGAGACAGAGAGGGAACTGAATGGACAGGAGAGATACTGTATGTGTGAGTGTGCAGTAGAGACAGAGAGGGTACTGAGTGTACAGGGGAGATACTGTATGTGTGAGTGTGCAGTAGAGACAGAGAGGGAACTGAATGTACAGGAGAGATACTGTATGTGTGAGTGTGCAGTAGAGACAGAGAGGGAACTGAATGTACAGGAGAGATACTGTATGTGTGTGTGTGCAGTAGAGACAGAGAGGGAACTGACTGTACAGGAGAGATACTGTATGTGTGAGTGTGCAGTAGAGACAGAGAGGGAACTGAATGTACAGGAGAGATACTGTATGTGTGAGTGTGCAGTAGAGACAGAGAGGGAACTGAATGTACAGGAGAGATACTGTATGTGTGAGTGTGCAGTAGAGACAGAGAGGGAACTGAATGTACAGGAGAGATACTGTATGTGTGAGTGTGCAGTACAGACAGAGAGGGCACTGAATGTACAGGAGAGATACTGTATGTGTGAGTGTGCAGTAGAGACAGAGAGGGAACTGAATGTACAGGGGAGATACTGTATGTGTGAGAGTGCAGTAGAGACAGAGAGGGAACTGAATGTACAGGAGAGAGACTGTATGTGTGAGTGTGCAGTACAGACAGAGAGGGAACTGAATGTACAGGAGAGATACTGTATATGTGAGTGTGCAGTAGAGACAGAGAGGGTACTGAATGTACAGGAGAGATACTGTATGTGTGAGTGCAGTAGAGACAGAGAGGGTACTGAATGTACAGGGGAGATACTGTATGTGTGAGTGTGCAGTAGAGACAGAGAGGGAACTGAATGTACAGGAGAGATACTGTATGTGTGAGTGTGCAGTAGAGACAGAGAGGGAACTGAATGTACAGGAGAGATACTGTATGTGTGAGTGTGCAGTACAGACAGAGAGGGCACTGAATGTACAGGAGAGATACTGTATGTGTGAGTGTGCAGTAGAGACAGAGAGGGAACTGAATGTACAGGAGAGATACTGTATGTGTGAGTGCAGTAGAGACAGAGAGGGTACTGAATGTACAGGGGAGATACTGTATGTGTGAGTGTGCAGTAGAGACAGAGAGGGAACTGAATGTACAGGAGAGATACTGTATGTGTGAGTGTGCAGTACAGACAGAGAGGGCACTGAATGTACAGGGGAGATACTGTATGTGTGAGTGTGCAGTAGAGACAGAGAGGGAACTGAATGTACAGGGGAGATACTGTATGTGTGAGTGTGCAGTAGAGACAGAGAGGGAACTGAATGTACAGGGGAGATACTGTATGTGTGAGTGTGCAGTAGAGACAGAGAGGGAACTGAATGTACAGGGGAGATACTGTATGTGTGAGTGTGCAGTAGAGACAGAGAGGGAACTGAATGTACAGGAGAGATACTGTATGTGTGAGTGTGCAGTAGAGACAGAGAGGGTACTGAATGTACAGGGGAGATACTGTATGTGTGAGTGTGCAGTAGAGACAGAGAGGGTACTGAATGTACAGGGGAGATACTGTATGTGTGAGTGTGCAGTAGAGACAGAGAGGGTACTGAATGTACAGGAGAGATACTGTATGTGTGAGTGTGCAGTAGAGACAGAGAGGGTACTGAATGTACAGGAGAGATACTGTATGTGTGAGTGTGCAGTAGAGACAGAGAGGGTAATGAAGGTACAGGAGAGATACTGTATGTGTGAGTGTGCAGTAGAGACAGAGAGGGTACTGAATGTACAGGAGAGATACTGTATGTGTGAGTGTGCAGTAGAGACAGAGAGGGAACTGACTGTACAGGAGAGATACTGTATGTGTGAGTGTGCAGTAGAGACAGAGAGGGTACTGAATGTACAGGGGAGATACTGTATGTGTGAGTGTGCAGTAGAGACACAGAGGGTACTGAGTATACAGGAGAGATACTGTATGTGTGAGTGTGCAGTAGAGACAGAGAGGGTACTGAATGTACAGGGGAGATACTGTATGTGTGAGTGTGCAGTACAGACAGAGAGGGAACTGAATGTACAGGGGAGATACTGTATGTGTGAGTGTGCAGTAGAGACAGAGAGGGAACTGAATGTACAGGAGAGATACTGTATGTGTGAGTGTGCAGTACAGACAGAGAGGGAACTGAATGTACAGGGGAGATACTGTATGTGTGAGTGTGCAGTACAGACAGAGAGGGAACTGAATGTACAGGGGAGATACTGTATATGTGAGTGTGCAGTAGAGACAGAGAGGGAACTGAATGTACAGGGGAGATACTGTATGTGTGAGTGTGCAGTAGAGACAGAGAGGGAACTGAATGTACAGGGGAGATACTGTATATGTGAGTGTGCAGTCGAGACAGAGAGGGTACTGAATGTACAGGGGAGATACTGTATATGTGAGTGTGCAGTAGAGACAGAGAGGGTACTGAATGTACAGGGGAGATACTGTATGTGTGAGTGTGCAGTAGAGACAGAGAGGGAACTGAATGTGCAGGAGAGATACTGTATGTGTGAGTGTTGTAATGTGAATATAGGCCACTAGATGGCAGTATTTACCTTTTTTTGTTAAGCTCAGACTGGAGTCATGTTTAGACATGTCCTGAACATGTCTGGGGCAAGTCTCAGAAAGTTAAAAAAAAAGAGGTCTAAATGTGGGTGGGGTCTGAAAGAGAGTATATAAGGAAAAGAATTGAGACAGTAAAGTAGTAGGAGAAATTGCAAGAAGATGACCAGACCTGCCATTCTGTTCAAGACCTGTGACGTTTCTTTTGTGGATTTCTTTGACTGTGTTTGAGCATTTTCTTCATCCAGGACATCACCAAGCCACCCCACTAAAAAGGGACTGTAATTATTTCTGTTTTTTCTTATTTATCAATCTTGGTCTTTAGTTGTAGGTTGTTATTAGTCTTTGTCTTCGTTAAAAATTAAATGTGTTTTAGTTGTTAAAACTGTGTTTGTCATCCCTTGCTGTTGCTGTTGTGTTATAAATGTAATAACAAATTGGGGCCATAACAAATTGGGGGCTCAAGGTCCGGGATAGACCATTGTGTGAGTAATTTATTGAAAATCTAACATTCCAAATTGTGAAATTGTTTTTGTGAATTTTCCTAGATATATATTGACAACAGCAATGGATGATTTCTTGGCATCACCAACCGTAGGGGTTTTGAAGTCTTTTAAAAAGACAGAACTGCTAGAAATTTGCAGACAGTTGGAGCTGACAGAGGTAAAACCAGCCATGCGAAAAGCAAGACTGGCTAGAGAGATAGTTGAATATTACATTGATGAAAATGTGTTTGCACCAGGAGATCTGGAACAGTTTCCAGTGGAAAATCCAAATATAGAAATGGAACTTAAATTAAAAATGCTAGAGATTGAAAGGCAGGAAAGAGAAAAAGAAAGGGAGGAAAAAGAGAAAGAAAGGGAAGAAAGAGAAAAAGAAAGGGAGGAAAAAGAGAAACAAAGAGAATTTGAGAGGGAAGAAAAAGAAAAACAAAGGCAGTTTGAGTTAGAAAAATTAGCAAGAGAAGAAAAACAAAGAGAATTTGAGTTAGAAAAATTTGCAAGACAGAGAGATTTTGAATTAGAGAAATTCGATAGAGAAGAAAGACTCCAAATGGAGCAACTAAAAATAAAAATTGCAACTGAAAATAAATTTCGGGCTAGCCAGGAGGTAAAACTGGTGCCTCCATTTTCGGAAAAGGATGTTGACAACTATTTCCAATGTTTTGAAAAGGTAGCAAAGAGTTGCCAGTGGCCAAAGGAACACTGGCCTCTGATGTTGCAAACTGTCCTCAAGGGTAAAGCTCAACAAGCCTATTCGGCTTTGTCTGCAGATGATTCCTCTGATTATGAGGTTGTCAAAAAGGTTATTTTGAGAGCTTATGAGTTGGTTCCAGAGGCTTACCGACAGAAATTCAGAGGTCTGAAGAAATCTGAAAATCAGACTTATGTTGAATTTGCTAATGAGAAGCAGGTTTGCTTTGAGCGCTGGTGTACTTCTATGGAGGTCAAGGATGATTTCAACTCACTAAAAGAGATGGTGTTAGTTGAAGAATTCAAGAACTGTGTTAAGGATGATGTTAAGACCTACCTTAATGAGAAGCAAGCACTGAACTTGCAATCAGCTGCCAAATTTGCAGATGAATATGTTCTCACTCATAAGTCCAAATTTCAGTCTAGCAGTAACAATAAATGGTCCCAATTTCAGAAAAAGGGTTACGGTGATACCCAAGATTCCTCACCCAAAGACAAAGACAAATCTGGTGATGGTGCTCAGAAATCCAGTAATAGGTCTGATCAAAGTGTAAAAGCTGACAGTGACAAAAGTGGTCTAGTTTGCAGTTATTGCAAGAAATCTGGTCATGTTACAACTAACTGTTGGTTCCTTAAAGCTAAGAAAGAAAAAGAAAAGGATACCAAACCAAATGCCTTTGTGAAAACAAGGTTAGAAACCCCTGTAGTAGATAACCAATCTGCTAAATTGCCTGCTTCTTGTGGGGCTAAAAAGCCTAATACAGCTGACTTTGTGAGGGAGGAATTTCTTCCATTTGTGTCAGAGGGATTTGTGGCTCTGAATGAGCATACTACTCCTGTCCCCATATATATCCTAAGGGATACCGGAGCTTCTCAGTCACTTTTGTTGATGGACTCCTTGGAGTTACGTGATGAGACCGCTTCAGGGGATTTCATACTTGTACAAGGTATTGAAGGGAGGACTGTATCTGTACCCCTGCGCTCTATATTCTTGAAGTCAGATTTAGTTACAGGACAGGTAAAGGTGGGACTTATGTCAAGTCTACCTATAAAGGGTGTTTCTCTGTTGCTAGGCAATGACCTGGCTGGGGGCAAAGTAGTTCCCCCTGTACATCTTACTTCACAGCCGAGCACTGAAAATGGGGATGAGGACCCATCTCTGTATCCTTCTTGCGCAGTGACTCGTGCTATGGCCAAGAAGGCTAAAGAAGATGATGTTGTGGTGCCGTCCAGTACATTGAATAGTCAGGACTCAGGTGGTTCGCCTCATGACTCTGATTGGCCTACTATGGTTTCTCCGTTTGAGGACTTATCAGATACTTTTATCAGTTCTCTATTCAGCCAGCCGGATGGGTCTGGTGATTCTGATGTGTCTGGAGACTTGTCTCTGTCCAGAAAGCGGTTGATTGAGGAGCAAACTAATGATCCTGAAATTGGTGTACTAAAGAGGAGAGCCCTTCCTGAAAAAGAAATAGATGCAGTTCCAGTTGGGTATTATCTCAAGGATGGTGTGCTGATGCGGAAGTGGCGCCCTCCTGATATCCCTGCCAATGCAGACTGGGCAGTGGTCAGGCAAATTGTTGTTCCGAAGGTCTACAGGAATGAGATCTTAACAATGGCTCATAGTTTACCTTTAGGAGGTCATCTTGGTGTTAACAAGACTGTTGATAAGATCATGAATCACTTCTTTTGGCCTGGGCTTCGGAAAGACGTTTCCAACTTTTGCAAAACCTGTCACACTTGTCAGGTAGTTGGAAAACACCAGTTAGACCCACCTGTAGCTCCATTGCAGCCTATCCCAGCATTTGGGGAGCCATTCTCTAGGGTCATTGTTGATTGCGTTGGTCCATTACCCAAGACTAGATCTGGAAATCAGTACTTGTTGACAATCATGTGTGCATCTACCAGATTCCCCGAAGCCATACCTCTACGTAACATCAAGGCAACTGCAATCTCGAAGGCTTTGATAAAGTTCTTCACGTTGTTTGGCCTTCCCAGGGAAATTCAGTCAGACCAAGGTAGCAATTTCACTTCAGGATTGTTTCAGCAGGTTGTGTATGAACTAGGTGCAAAACAGATTCTTTCTAGTGCCTATCATCCAGAAAGTCAGGGTGCCTTAGAGCGGTTTCATTCCACTCTCAAGACAATGATGAGGACTTATTGTTATGACCATGAGAAAGACTGGGATGAAGGGGTTCATTTGCTGTTGTTTGCAGCTAGAGAAGCAGTGCAGGAGTCTACTGGATTCAGTCCATTTGAGCTAGTGTTTGGTCATGAAGTGAGAGGACCTTTGCTATTATTGAGTGAACAATGGCAAGAGGAAGAGCCGCAAATCAGTCTGTTAGACTATGTTAGCAAGTTCAAGGAAAGATTGCGTGCAGCTTGTGACCTTGCCAAAGAGAACTTGAAATCAAGTCAGGGAAAAATGAAAACTTGGTATGATCATAAGGCTAGAAGCCGTGAGTTTAAACCAGGAGAAATGGTCCTTGTGTTGTTTCCCTTGCAGTCCAATCCATTGCAGGCTAGATTTCATGGTCCATATGAAATTCTGACAAAACTCAATGATCTCAATTACATTGTGAAGACTCCAGATAGGAGAAAACCAAAACAATTGTGTCATATTAACATGCTAAAGCCTTATCATGACAGAAATGCTAGGGTTGCAGCTGTCACTTCAGATTCTCCAATGGTCGAAACGTGTGAAGATGAGGGGGAGTTTCAAGATGATGAACCAAGAATTAAAGCTGAAGTTCTTTCATGTAAATTGTCAAACACTGAAGTGTTGCAAAATCTTGATGTAAAACTCCAGCACTTAGAACCCTCACAGAGAGATCAGTTTGAAAGGTTGATCAAGAAATATGAGGATTTGTTTCCTGATGTTCCAAAGAGAGTTACTATAGCCTCTCATGATGTAAATGTTGGTGATGCCAAACCAATAAAACAGCATCCATACCGGATGAATCCTGAAAAGAGAAAGATTGCTGAGAAAGAGGTTGAGTTCATGTTAAAACATGATATTATCAGACCCTCCAACTCCGATTGGAGTTCACCCTGTGTGCTAGTTCCAAAACCTGATGGAAGTACTAGATTCTGTACAGATTATCGCAAAGTCAATGCTGTAACTAGAACTGATGTGTTTCCAATACCTAGGATTGATGATTGTATTGATAGTGTAGGGCAAGCAAAGTTTCTGACCAAGATTGATTTATTGAAAGGTTATTGGTGTGTGCCTTTAACTGAGAGGGCCAAGAGCATCTCTGCTTTTGCCACACCATCTGGATTGTACCAGTATGAAGTCCTACCCTTTGGCATGAAAAATGCCCCAGCCACGTTCCAAAGGATGATACAGTCTACAATCGCCGGATTGCCACACACGGGTGCGTACATCGATGACCTGATCACATGGAGTGACTCCTGGGAAGAACATCTAAAAGATGTAGAGACGTTGTTCCAGCGCCTGACCCAGGCTAACCTGACTGTTAACCTGAACAAGAGTGACTTTGGTTGTGCTACTGTCACCTATCTTGGCTACGTCATAGGCCAGGGTAAGGTGGCACCCATAAATGCTAAAGTCCAAGCCATCATGGACTTTCCAGTTCCTGACAACAAAAAAGCTTTGCGCCGCTTCCTTGGAATGATCGGGTACTACCGCAAGTTCTGCAAGAACTTTGCTGAGATTGCTCTCAGTCTAACTAACCAACTGAAGAAAGGCGTAAAGTTCACCTGGGATGATGCATGCCAGAGAGCCTTCGATCGCCTGAAGTCTCTGCTGTGTCACTTCCCCGTGCTCAAATCTCCTGACTTCAACAAACCGTTCTCCATCGCGGTCGATGCTAGCGACCAAGCTTGTGGATCTGTGCTCCTACAGAGAAGTGACTCTGATGACATTGAGCATCCCGTGGCATACTTCTCCAGGAAGTTCAATCGCCACCAAAGGAACTATTCCACAATAGAGAAGGAACTGTTGGCTCTGGTCCTTTCTTTACAACACTTTGAGGTTTATGTTTGTACAGGACAAAAGCCAATGATTGTGTACACTGACCACAATCCGTTAATGTTTTTGAGTAAGATGAAAAACAAGAATCGGAGATTGTTGAATTGGAGTTTGATTTTACAGGAGTTTGACTTGGAAATTAAGCATGTGAAGGGTACAGACAATGTAATTGCTGATTGCTTATCCCGAGTTTGAATGTGTATATATATATCATGTGTTTGAATATTGTATGATATGTATATATAGACAAGTGTTCACTTTACCATTTTGTATTGAAAAGAAAAATTTTGCCTTTATGAGTCAAAATTTTTCCCTTTTGGAATGGAGGTGTAATGTGAATATAGGCCACTAGATGGCAGTATTTACCTTTTTTTGTTAAGCTCAGACTGGAGTCATGTTTAGACATGTCCTGAACATGTCTGGGGCAAGTCTCAGAAAGTTAAAAAAAAAGAGGTCTAAATGTGGGTGGGGTCTGAAAGAGAGTATATAAGGAAAAGAATTGAGACAGTAAAGTAGTAGGAGAAATTGCAAGAAGATGACCAGACCTGCCATTCTGTTCAAGACCTGTGACGTTTCTTTTGTGGATTTCTTTGACTGTGTTTGAGCATTTTCTTCATCCAGGACATCACCAAGCCACCCCACTAAAAAGGGACTGTAATTATTTCTGTTTTTTCTTATTTATCAATCTTGGTCTTTAGTTGTAGGTTGTTATTAGTCTTTGTCTTCGTTAAAAATTAAATGTGTTTTAGTTGTTAAAACTGTGTTTGTCATCCCTTGCTGTTGCTGTTGTGTTATAAATGTAATAACAAATTGGGGCCATAACAGTGTGCAGTAGAGACAGAGAGGGAACTGAATGTACAGGGGAGATACTGTATGTGTGAGTGTGCAGTAGAGACAGAGAGGGTACTGAGTGTACAGGAGAGATACTGTATGTGTGAGTGTGCAGTAGAGACAGAGAGGGTACTGAATGTACAGGGGAGATACTGTATGTGTGAGTGTGCAGTACAGACAGAGAGGGAACTGAATGTACAGGGGAGATACTGTATGTGTGAGTGTGCAGTAGAGACAGAGAGGGAACTGAATGTACAGGAGAGATACTGTATGTGTGAGTGTGCAGTACAAACAGAGAGGGAACTGAATGTACAGGGGAGATACTGTCTGTGTGAGTGTGCAGTACAGACAGAGAGGGAACTGAATGTACAGGGGAGATACTGTATATGTGAGTGTGCAGTAGAGACAGAGAGGGAACTGAATGTACAGGGGAAAGACTGCATGTGTGAGTGTGCAGGAGAGACAGAGAGGGGACTGAATCTACAGGGGAGATACTGTATATGTGAGTGTGCAGTAGAGACAGAGAGGGAACTGAATGTACAGGGGAGATACTGTATGTGTGAGTGTGCAGTAGAGACAGAGAGGGTACTGAATGTACAGGGGAGATACTGTATGTGTGAGTGTGCAGTACAGACAGAGAGGGAACTGAATGTACAGGGGAGATACTGTATGTGTGAGTGTGCAGTACAGACAGAGAGGGAACTGAATGTACAGGGGAGATACTGTATGTGTGAGTGTGCAGTACAGACAGAGAGGGTACTGAATGTACAGGGGAGATACTGTATGTGTGAGTGTGCAGTACAGACAGAGAGGGTACTGAATGTGCAGGAGAGATACTGTATGTGTGAGAGTGCAGTAGAGACAGAGAGGGAACTGAATGTACAGGATAGATACTGTATGTGTGAGTGTGCAGTAGAGACAGAGAGGGAACTGAATGTACAGGGGAGATACTGTATGTGTGAGTGTGCAGTAGAGACAGAGAGGGTACTGAATGTACAGGGGAGATACTGTATGTGTGAGTGTGCAGTAGAGACAGAGAGGGAACTGAATGTACAGGGGAGATACTGTATGTGTGAGTGTGCAGTAGAGACAGAGAGGGTACTGAATGTACAGGAGAGATACTGTATGTGTGAGTGTGCAGTAGAGACAGAGAGGGAACTGAATGTACAGGGGAGATACTGTATGTGTGAGTGTGCAGTAGAGACAGAGAGGGAACTGAATGTACAGGGGAGATACTGTATGTGTGAGTGTGCAGTAGAGACAGAGAGGGAACTGAATGTACAGGGGAGATACTGTATGTGTGAGTGTGCAGTAGAGACAGAGAGGGAACTGAATGTACAGGAGAGATACTGTATGTGTGAGTGTGCAGTACAGACTGAGAGGGTACTGAATGTACAGGAGAGATACTGTATGTGTGAGTGTGCAGTAGAGACAGAGAGGGAACTGAATGTACAGGAGAGATACTGTATGTGTGAGTGTGCAGTACAGACAGAGAGGGTACTGAATGTACAGGAGAGATACTGTATGTGTGAGTGTGCAGTACAGACAGAGAGGGTACTGAATGTACAGGAGAGATACTGTATGTGTGAGTGTGCAGTAGAGACAGAGAGGGAACTGAATGTACAGGAGAGATACTGTATGTGTGAGTGTGCAGTACAGACTGAGAGGGTACTGAATGTACAGGAGAGATACTGTATGTGTGAGTGTGCAGTACAGACAGAGAGGGAACTGAATGTACAGGGGAGATACTGTATGTGTGAGTGTGCAGTAGAGACAGAGAGGGAACTGAATGTACAGGGGAGATACTGTATGTGTGAGTGTGCAGTAGAGACAGAGAGGGAACTGAATGTACAGGAGAGATACTGTATGTGTGAGTGTGCAGTACAGACTGAGAGGGTACTGAATGTACAGGAGAGATACTGTATGTGTGAGTGTGCAGTAGAGACAGAGAGGGAACTGAATGTACAGGAGAGATACTGTATGTGTGAGAGTGCAGTAGAGACAGAGAGGGAACTGACTGTACAGGGGAGATACTGTATGTGTGAGTGTGCAGTAGAGACAGAGAGGGTACTGAATGTACAGGAGAGATACTGTATGTGTGAGAGTGCAGTAGAGACAGAGAGGGAACTGAATGTACAGGAGAGATACTGTATGTGTGAGTGTGCAGTAGAGACAGAGAGGGAACTGAGTGTACAGGGGAGATACTGTATGTGTGAGTGTACAGTAGAGACAGAGAGGGAACTGAATGTGCAGGAGAGATACTGTATGTGTGAGTGTGCAGTAGAGGTGATGTTAAAGTCTCATGTCGAACCTTCTTTTTCCTCCATTCTCTTGAGCACCTTCTCCATTTCCTGTGTGACATCATTCTGCTTCCTCAAAGCATCCTCCACATTGTGCGTCTCAAAATAGTGGTCCCTGAAATGATATAGCTGGTCCACAAGTTCCTATAGAACACAAGAAGCCATTTTTCAGTCAACCTGCCCAGTCGAGCTGCATAGATCCATTCATTCATCATTGAAGATAACATTAATCATTACATTAATCGTCCATTAATTTCACAGTTGATTAATCAGTTTGGGTAATTTTTTTTATTCAAAGTTAAAATTCTCATTCAACTTTCTTAAATAAGCACTGAGCAACAACAAGCCAGCCATTATATGACAATAACAGCACATCTAAGTGATTATTACACCACTGAGGCAGGGTTATTACAGTATATACCGTGCATTCAGTACATACTACACTGAGGCAGGGTTATTACAGTATATACCGTGCATTCAGTACATACTACACTGAGGCAGGGTTATTACAGTATATACCGTGCATTCAGTACATACTACACTGAGGCAGGGTTATTACAGTATATTCGGTGCATTCAGTACATACTACACTGAGGCAGGGTTATTTCAGTATATTCGGTGCATTCAGTACATACTACACTGAGGCAGGGTTATTACAGTATATTCGGTGCATTCAGTACATACTACACTGAGGCAGGGTTATTACAGTATATACGGTGCATTCAGTACATACTACACTGAGGCAGGGTTATTTCAGTATATTCGGTGCATTCAGTACATACTACACTGAGGCAGGGTTATTACAGTATATTCGGTGCATTCAGTACATACTACACTGAGGCAGGGTTATTACAGTATATACGGTGCATTCAGTACATACTACACTGAGGCAGGGTTATTACAGTATATTCGGTGCATTCAGTACATACTACACTGAGGCAGGGTTATTACAGTATATTCGGTGCATTCAGTACATACTACACTGAGGCAGGGTTATTACAGCATATACGGTGCATTCAGTACATACTACACTGAGGCAGGGTTATTACAGCATATACGGTGCATTCAGTACATACTACACTGAGGCAGGGTTATTACAGTATATACCGTGCATTCAGTACATACTACACTGAGGCAGGGTTATTACAGTATATACCGTGCATTCAGTACATACTACACTGAGGCAGGGTTATTACAGTATATACCGTGCATTCAGTACATACTACACTGAGGCAGGGTTATTACAGTATATTCGGTGCATTCAGTACATACTACACTGAGGCAGGGTTATTTCAGTATATTCGGTGCATTCAGTACATACTACACTGAGGCAGGGTTATTACAGTATATTCGGTGCATTCAGTACATACTACACTGAGGCAGGGTTATTACAGTATATACGGTGCATTCAGTACATACTACACTGAGGCAGGGTTATTACAGTATATTCGGTGCATTCAGTACATACTACACTGAGGCAGGGTTATTACAGTATATTCGGTGCATTCAGTACATACTACACTGAGGCAGGGTTATTACAGTATATACGGTGCATTCAGTACATACTACACTGAGGCAGGGTTATTACAGCATATACGGTGCATTCAGTACATACTACACTGAGGCAGGGTTATTACAGTATATACGGTGCATTCAGTACATACTACTCTGAGGCAGGGATAGTGAACTGTCCTCACTATCCTGAGTTGGCAGCAAGGGGTCGCATACGAGCAAGCTTTGTACATTATTCCCCAATTGGGCATTCCAGATTCGGGTGGGATTGGAGATGCCAAATTTAAAAAAAAAAAAAAAAAGCAGACCCTATTGAGGCTAGAAATTTTTGATTTTTGTTAGTTTCTAATTTATATCAATAAATAAAAAAACGTGGATAAGACTAAGGAGATGATGGTGGATTTTAGGAGAGGCGACCAAAATCCCCCCCGACTTGTTTATCAACAGAGGTAAGGTGGAAGGGCTTTATTTCCTCAGGAGGCTGAGACAGGCTGGCCTCAATACCTCAGTGCGGGAGGCGTTCTACAGGTGTGTGGTGGAGAGCACTCTTATATTCTCCATCACCACCTGGTACGGAAATTGTTCGGCTGCGGACAAGAAAGCACTGCAGAGGGTGGTGAGGAACGCCGAGAAGCTCACAAACAGCAGTCTTCCGTCCATCGAGGACATCTGTGTGAAAAGGTGCAGGAGCACCGCAGCCGGCATCTTGAAGGACCCCACTCACCCGGCCCATGGACTGTTTATCCCACTCCCTTCAGGCAGGAGGATACATCATATAAAAACTAGAACTGAGAGGTTCAGGTGAAGCTTCTACCCGGAGGCTGTTAGTTTGCTGGACTCTTAGGCCCCAATAATGCACTTTATTTCACTGCTTCTGCTGTGTCATGCTGCTATGCTTAAAGTTTTAATGTTGTTTTTAATTCTGCTTTTTAATTCTGTTTTTAATGTGCTCAGTTTTAATCAACATACACGTTGGCTTTTATGTACTAATTTTATTAGTGACCTTTTATTACTCACTGAATGGTCCTGAGTACATTTTTCATTTTTTTCATGGAACATGTAAAAAATGACAATAAAGTCTAACCTAACCTAAAAAAATCAAATTCAAAGGAAGTCATGAATCACCCTGTAATAGAAATCAGCCTGACTCTTATGAAAACTGTTTCTTAATTCAATATACTCACACTGCATACAGTTCGTTAGTACGCTCAGTGAAATTTAGGTCACAGGTCACAAGTGGCTTTAGTGTTCCAGACACACATGGTCACATGATCATGTTTATATAGCCTAGAGAGCAACTGGAACTCATACAATGTGTGCCAAGGTAACCATGCATATAAACATCTACGATAACTGCCCACTTATTCCAAAAACAGAACATAATGAAGGGCTCAGGACTGACTGACAGGCCCCCTTTGCCTCTCCATGGCTGCCATGTTGTCAAAGACAATTGCTTAGCAACTCTGGCCTTGCTTGGCCTTCAGAATTCTAGAAATATGATGCAACTTGGTCTCCAAGACGACAGACACTCTAAGGTTTCGTGCTTTTTTATTTACACGAGTGGGTCTGCACAGTCCACTCTACTACAAAGCTAAAACAAGACACCAGCTCTGAAAATGTCCCTGAAATGCGCACTGGAAGATAAAGACTGGCAGTAAATTACTCGCCGCCTTGTTGGTAATGCAGACCCTCAGCTCGCTCAGTCCGGTGCTGTGAGACCCTGTTTATTCCATCAGCTGGCTGTTGTTCAAAAGCCACAGTTTAGAACACATCAAGCCAGGGTCCAGCCTTTCCCAAGGCTGATCTCCAGGTCTACAGGGACTGCCGTTTTCTCTACAGTTGTGGTTGGTCATTTTAACTTGGTTTTCAATTCAAGTCAAAAGGAACATTAACATAACGCTGAGTCAATATTTTTCCATACTGCTCAGGATTAGCACAGCGACTTCGTTTACAGTCTCCCTGCGAGCGGATTTTTTTCAACCAGAGAGCTGCAATATTCTGAAAAAAATAAATGTTCTGTGGATGAATCTAAAACAGGTTTCATTACTGGATCCACAGATTCCACGGCGACCATACTGTGAGGTATCTGGTTCCAAATTTCACAACCAGGTGGCATCAGAGAAGCTGAACTTGTGTGGCGGGTCGCTTGTGACCGGGGCGAGGCTCAGTAAATGGCTGACAGTTTCATCTGCAGCGTCAGGTGACTGATGCTGATGCAGGTACTACACAAAGCAATTCAGGTGGTCTCAAGCTACGGGGGCTCCGACATCACATACATCTGCATCCCGCACGCCGAAGCATTCATCTGGCACAGGGAGCAGCGTCTGTCCGCGAACCAGTAACCCCCGTCACCAAGGCATGATCGCACACCTCTAGCACTCAGACGTGTGACAGCATCCTCCATTTGTGGCCAGCAGCCGTACCACTATTCGATCCAAGCAGGTGTGGGTTTGGTTAGTACATGGATGGGAGACCAACTGGGAAAACTCAATTGCTGCTGGTGTTGGTGGCCATTAGGTGGCAATCTTCCCTCTGGTGGAATAACCCCAATCCCCCAGTGCAGTGACAGTGACGCTGTGCTGAAAGAGATGCCGTCTTTCGGATGAGTCGGTGCACCGAGATCCTGGGTGCATCTCAAAGCCTAGGCTGTATCCTGTGAAGGCTGCATTTTTAGGAGTTGTCGCATAATTCTATCCGCCAAACTAACAGAACCTCATGTCATCTCCGTTAAACAGCTTTGTTTTAAGCGAGTCGTCACTGGTTTCCTTAATTTTAACCATAATTCTAGCGCCTGAACCTAAACCAACCCTAAATTTAACCTTGTCTCTAACCTTAAATGTCAGTTTAGTGAATGGATGTGAGTGACGACCCCTAAAATGCAGCCTTCAGAGGATGCAGCTACGCTTTGAGATGCACCCCCTGACTCACTGTGGTCATTGAACATCCTGTGACACTCTTCGATAAGAGTAGGGGGTTCCCCGGTGTCATGGCTGAAGTCCCAACCTGGCTCTTTCAACCCGCCACCTAATCATCCCCTGATCTAATTGGCTGTACATACTGTCCTCTCCCTCCCGACCCCAACCCCCAGGGCTCCCGTGAAAAAGACATTTCAATCTCAACGGTGCATGAAGCTTGGCTCTCGGCAGCTAAATTTCATCATTTCTGTGACTCTTTGAAAGCCTATTCTAAGTACAATTACTTATTTCACACCAGAAGAGATTCGCATTCGATACCCTGAGGATAATTTGCTACATTTGTGTAAATAGTTGCAGCTAACAGTTATAAAATAATCAAATTAATGAAAATAAATATTTAAATAGAATAAAAAAAAAAATGATTATCTCCAGTATCAAAAAAATTAAGATGTACAGTATGGACATCGGCTATGCAAGTTACTGGGTTATAAAGAAAGCCAAACCACAATTCAATGCAACCCCATCCAAAATCAAATTAATCAGTAAGCTGGTTGAGGTGATTCATTTCGTTATTTGTCCATAGATACAGAGTAATGATGCCAAAAATTAAGATGCCAGGCCAGCCTTCTCATTCACTAATAATGAACATTCACCAGTCATGCGACCGAACCAAGCTGAGGTTTTATCTGAGCCGTCCTGGACACAACAGAGGAGCAGCTCACACTCGATCACATTCAGCGCAATTTATCGACGCGTCGGGGAATCATACGGCAGCAAAGCAAGACTGCGCACTGCACGCAGCTGAAAAGTTGATACACGATGGTATATAGCAACCCTGCAAATGTAAAGTACCTTCAGAGTCAGAAAATCATCGTTATCTGTCGTTTTCGAATCGCTCTCCATCTCGGCTTCCGCCATCTCTACTGGCCCGTTGACAGGCGAATTTCTTTTCGCAAATAAATGAACCACACGACTCTATATCTGCCCTCTTCTGGTGAGGAGGTGAACTGGAATATAATCACGAACATCGGGAATCAAATAGACCGCCCGCCGTGCCCGGCCTGACAATGTCACTTACTAATATTTCGGTGGACCGCTTTTAGCTTGATTAAGGCACACATTCGCCATGGCATCGTTTCGATAAGATAATGTAATGTCACAACATATAATTCTGTCCACAATTGCTTTCATTTTTTGCCAAGATCTTTGTACTGATGATGGGAGAGTCAGGCTGCAGCATAAAAACTTTTCCAGCTCATTACAAAGTTTTTGAATAAGGTCAAGGTCTGGACTCAGTGGCTGGCCAATCCATGTGTTACAATGATGTCTCCTGCTCCCTGAATCACTCTTTCATAACTTGAGCCTGTTATATCCTGGCCTTGTCATCTTGGAATATGCAAATGCCATCAGAGAAGAAAAAAATTCATAGATGGAAAACCTGGTCATTCAGTCGGCCTATATTCATGTTGTCAGCTGACCTCATTTTTACGTAATATCATTGCTGACCCCAGACCTGACCAGCTGAAGCAGCCCCAGGTTCTGACACTGTCCCCACAGGCTTGTATGGCAGGCACTAGGCATGATGGGAGCATCACCTCATCCGCCTCTCTTCTTACCCTGATGTGCCCATCTCTCTGGGACAGGGTAACTCTGGACTCATCAGACCACATGACCCTTTTACATGACCCCAGTGGCCAATCTTCATGCTTCCAAGCAAACTGAAGCCTTTTTAACCGATAAGTGATAAGTGGTTATCTTTCATTTCCGACAAAATCAAAGACTGATCTAAGTTTTTCATTTTGAGAAAAAAAATGGGTGAATTTGTGCACAGCCAAGTGTTGTAAATTTACTGTACAGCAGTGCTAGGATCTCAGTAGTTAGTAGAACAGGCTGAACTTTGACCCCATTAATCTCAGAATGGAAAAAAATCCCAAGTGACCCCTTTTCCTGGTCCTGCACACATGTAGAACAGGGAAATTTTGATTTTGAAGGTCTGGCATAGCTGGCTGCTCAAAAAAATATGGTGAGCCTTCAAAAGAGCAAACTGTTTGTTTTCACCGTTTGGGGAATCCTAACGCACGGGCAAAGCAGCCTGAAAGACAGACTGAGCGCGCAGCAGTGCAGGCATGTGCACAAAACAGAATGTCACGTGTAGGCTGCAAAAAGAGTGCAGGTAAATACAGAAATTGTGAGAAAAGTAAAGGGCTCAGTAGAGATGGTGAGAACAGAGCCAAGCGCATCTGACGAAGAGGTAAATACGAACAGAGAGGTGTTTCTTATTTTTTTTAAGCTTTCATTGCAAAGACACTAAATTGTGCAAGCGAAACTTAAGCTAAATCAGAGAGAATCAGGACTGTGGTGCGTGAAGCCATGGAAAAATGAGATGTAACTGGTTAAGAGAGATATCATACACAACATGGGATCAAGGGTTTCAGTGGGAGCCATGCATGAGTCAGGCGTTATTTAGATAAGACAAGACTGTGGGATTGGGACTGGCTTTTTCAATTATTATTCTATTTATTTATCTTATTTAGTGTTTAAATTGAAACAGGCTATTAAGTATTATATACTCTGTAGGTGGTGGTGATACATCATTAGTTTTTCATATTCCATAAATCTTAATATTCCCTCAAAAGGACGTAAAGAACAAGAAAAGCGTTGGAGGAGAAAAAAGAAGAAGAAGAAGAAGAAGAATGAGGAGGAGGAGGACCATAGACAGAATCGTGGTAGATTCCGGAAGTGACCTAGCGGAAAAGGAAATCTGTTCTTTTCCAAAAATACACCCGGGTCCCAATGGCGGATTATGGGCAGTTGTGGAAAAACATTGATGTCATGTACTGTTAAGTGGAGGGGGTTATTAACGAAGAGACTGTACTCCGCGAAATCAATAACTTCATTCGCCAACAATTTTTTTCAAGAATTTATTTCAACACTGAGTCGCCGCGTTACGCGCTCCTTTCATTCGCTGACACGCTGGGCCAGTGGGTCATAACTTGCTCGCTCGCTTCTGAGCTAAATTGATTGATTTGTCTGAATTCAGATAATTGGTCTCACGCTCCGTCGTGACTAAGTTACACTTTCGACATGTCGGACACTTGGAGCAACATCCAGGCGCACAAGAAGCAACTGGACTCTCTGCGAGAGCGGCTGCAGCGACGCCGTAAAGACACCACGCAGCTCGGCATCGGTAATACTGCCTGGTACTGGCGTCCGGAGCAGCGGCTATTTATACCGAGCGCCCGGCACCATGCGGAAATACTGCTTCGCTCTCAGAATAGTGATGATGTAAAGTTACTGCCGTAAACAGTGCGAATTTAACCCCATCTTTTAGTCAATTCTTTAAGCACTGTTGTAAGTAGTGATCTAATTACTGTACTAACCCTCTGTTTCACTCCTACTGTAGTATGCAGTGTGTATATACTGTAGTAACATTCTCTCTCAGTGCAGTGTTAATGTACTGTAGTGTGCAGTGTGTATATCCTGCAGTAACCCTCTCTCAGTGCAGTGTTAATGTACTGTAGTGTGCAGTGTGTATATCCTGCAGTAACCCTCTTGCAGTGCAGTGTTAATGTACTGTAGTGTGCAGTGTGTATATACTGCAGTAACCCTCTCTCATTGCAGTGTTAATGTACTGTAGTGTGCAGTGTGTATATCCTGCAGTAACCCTCTCGCAGTGCAGTGTTAATGTACTGTAGTGTGCAGTGTGTATATACTGCAGTAACCCTCTCTCAGTGCAGTGTTAATGTACTGTAGTGTGCAGTGTGTATATCCTGCAGTAACCCTCTCTCAGTGCAGTGTTAATGTACTGTAGTGTGCAGTGTGTATATGCTGCAGTAACCCTCTCTCAGTGCAGTGTTAATGTACTGTAGTGTGCAGTGTATATGCACCATTAACCCTCTCTCAGTGCAGTGTTAATGTACTGTAGTGTGCAGTGTGTATATCCTGCAGTAACCCTCTCGCAGTGCAGTGTTAATGTACTGTAGTGTGCAGTGTGTATATACTGCATTAACCCTCTCTCAGTGCAGTGTTAATTTACTGTAGTGTGCAGTGTGTATATGCTGCATTAATCCTAGCTCTCAGTGCAGTGTTAATGTGGAGAGGAGGATGTATTTACAGTATTACCCCTCTCTCTTTCTTAGAGGTGGGGGCGGTGGAGGGGGGGTCCACACGCAGTGATAGTCCCGGCCCTGTGCTCCAGAGCTCCCCTCAAGCTGAGCCCCCCCCAGACCCTGAACTGGAGAGGAGGCTTCTGGGATATCTGTCAGAGCTGAGCCTCTCTCTGCCATCTGACTCCCTCACCATTACCAACCATCTCAGCACTGTGAGTGTGTGTGTGTGTGTGTGTGTGTGTGTGTGTGTGTGTGTGTGTGTGTGTGTGTGTGTGTGTGTGTGTGAGAGAGAAAGAGGGGTCTGCCAGAGAGAGAGTCAGTGTGTCTTGGAGCTTTGGCATGGCGATGAATGCATTAAAAGAAAATGCTTGTAGAACACTCTATGCAATCAAAAGAAGGTTTTATAAAATAAATATACCAATCCCATTCTGGTCCAAACTCTTTGATAGTATTATACAGCTGTGGCCCTATACTGAAGTGAGGTTAGGGGTCCACTCAGTGAGCTGCGACACTCAAGGTCTCCATGTGATACGGGTGAGGTGGAAACTGAGAAGCACTTCCTGTCACACAGCCAAACATACACAGAATTAGGGGAAAATATTTCCCAAACTTCAAAACATATCACTCAAAATTCAGAGAACCATCAGAATCAGAAAAATTATTAGTCCTGTTGGGAGAGGGACCCACAGCACAGTGAGCTGCTCATTATGTAACAGTGACCAGTGAATTAATTAGTATGTATATGTGCGTGTGTGTGTATGTATGCATGTATATGCATGTACTGTGTGTGTATATATATATATATATATATATATATATATATATATATATATATATATATATATATATATATATATATATATATATATATGTAGGGCTGGGCAATATATCTACTGCGATATTTTCAATCGCAATATAAGTAACTGCCACTATGGCTGCTTATTACCTTTTCTATACCTAATGCCGCGTGGCGCAAACATCAGAGGTCATTTGAAATGTTCCCGGGAAGAAAAGTGCGGTTTTGAAGTCTGCTAATTACCAGCGAGGTTGGACAGCTTCCTTCACCTTGGCTTAATTAGCTCACCTGAAATCAATTCCCGTGTACTTTGCCTAACTTTCAATCAAGCCATTTACTCAGCCAGCGGACTAATCAAAACTGAGATGTGGCCTATAATGATTAAGAAAAGATGATAAGAAGCAGGCAGACCTAACCAAGCTTCGGTGTTAGACTGAAAGAATGTCAATGATCTGAATAAATAGCAGACCTCTGAATTCACCTCTCATTGTTGCATTTTTGCGTACTGTTAAAAAGATTTTTGAAAAATGAAATCCATTAAGATGGCTCTGGTTTTAAAGCGTTTAAAAATACGCTGTTTACACGGCTGTTCTTATTGGTACGGCAGTCGACTTCAAGGGATTAGGATAAGGATTATGGTTTGGGGAAAGGTTAGGTTAGGGCAGGGCTTGAAATGGGGACTGCCGTAGCTCTCTACATTGAAATGCATTGAAAAACTGCCGTACCCGTAGCAACTGCCTTAAAAATATACGCAACGTGGAAAAATTTTGTGAAGCATATCGAACGTGAAAGTGTGAAATTATTTTCGCATTGCACGCACTAGACAAATGCACCGAAATAATAATTGAACAGGACTAATTTGAAATAAAGTAATTCATAGCTCTTGATTCTGGTTACTTTTGAGCGTCTAAATTGCCTCCAGTGAAGTCGGAAAACATTTTGTTTAAGCGTATTGAACGTAACATGCAAATTGTAAACGCATTCGCACACCGAGGCCAAATGTGAAACTAGAAATAATGTTATGTTATAATAAATAATAACAATTCAAATTATTAATTGAGCGAATCAACTGTTAACTGTTTGGATGCAAATTGAGTAAAGTAAATGGAGGGGGGTGAAAGAAATAGTCGAGTCGAGGATGATGATTTTGAAGACCTTAACGTTGCTCGGTTCAGCACGCAATTTGCCTGAATGTTTGCTGCATTACTACATTTGCCCATTGTGTGCAAATGCGATAACAATTTACATGTCACGTTCGATGTGCTTAAAATGTTTTCCACCTTCACTACGGGCTATTGAGATGCTCAAAAGTAACTAAAATCAAGAGCTATGAAAAGCTTTACTTCAGATTTAATCTTGCTCAATTATTAAATAAAAATGCTGAAAAATTTGCAGCGCAGATTTTCCTGAACATGCCTGCCAGGTCTTCGGTGAATTTGTCCATTGCTTGCAATGTGAAAATAATTTCTCTCAACACATTTACATTGGATATGCTTCGCACAATGTTTTCCACTTCGCGTATATTTTTAAACGCTTAAAATAAGGGCCATCTTAACATGATTTATTTTTAAGAAATCCTTTTGAATAATACGTTAAAGTTTCACGATGAGAGGTGGAATTCAGCGGTCTGCTATTCAGATTATTGACATTCTTTCAATCTAACGCGGCAGCCTGGTTAGGTCGGTCGGTCTGCTTCTCATTATCTCCTCTCAATCATTATAGGCCACATTTTGGTTTTGATTGGCCAGCTGGCTGAATAAATGGCTTGATTGCAAGTTAGGCAAAGTACACGGGAATTGATTTATGGAAAGCTAATTATGCCAAGGTGAAGGAAGCTGTCCAACCTCGCTGATAATTAGCAGACTTTGAATCACACTTTTCTTCCCGGAAGAATTTCAAATGTCCTCTGATGTTCGTTCAACACTAAATTGAAGGTATGTGGCATAGAATAGGCAATAATCAAGCTTGTCTGTCTGCCCCATAGAGGCAGTTAGTTTTATTGCGCTTAAAAATGATATCGATACTCGGGGTGTCAACGTTTACAATTTTTTCTACACGTGTACACGGGACTTCTAACCGTCGTGTACCCGGTTACACGTTGGGGATTTATGAGCTTTTTCCATCGCAGTTGCACTATATAACCACAGAAGGTGAAATGAGTTGAAAATAAAATCCTCAATCATTTTGACAGATAAGAAAACGTACAAGTGAAAGCTGAAAAAGGGTTAACCTTTTTAATCATTGTTTTAACTATTGCTCACTTTTGTACTTTTTTTTTAAACTTAAAGTGCAAACTGCATCCCTCTCTCGCAACGGGAGCTGCGTCTGAATTTTAATATGCGTCTCATAGTAAAAGTAATGTGGAATTGGCGAGAGAAAGCAACTCAAAAAGAAGCCAAAGTCAGCTGAAGTGAGAGGAAAAAACTTCACCTTTATATCCACAAAGTTAAAAAAGTAGAGGGGGACTCACAATTATTCACTAAAATTGGCGAAAAATATGTTTTCTTCCTCCTCTTTAGACGTGAGGATGTGTGATCAGGTCGTGAAGAGCCGACAGAACACCAACAATATAATGTACAACAACACGCAACAATATAGGCTAAAATAACAAGCCAGTAACAGTTTTTGTTTTCAGCTGCAGGACATTTGCACATGGAGAAGATGATGAGCGCAGCGCTCTTCTCAAGTCCTCCGCAGCCTGTTCTTGAAGTGAAGCGACACTGGCTGTGGCTGCGGGGTTTTTTTTTTTTTTTTTTTTAAAGTTTATCAAGGTAACATTGCGCCCCATGCATCTGTATGTGGATAACTGCACTAGTGGGAACATTTAAGTGTATTGTTAGTTAATGTTATTATCTGAAGCTTTCAGGCAACATTATCACCCCTAAAAATAGGCGACTATATGTATTGGCGAGAAATGAACGAGGAAGAGGAGGAAAAAATGACGTGAACACGGTTATTGATTTTTCTAAACGGTTATGATTTGTTATTAGTGTAACCGTTTACATGCATAGATGTTGACACCCCAAATCGATACATATATCGCCCAGCTCTATATATATATATATATTTATTCTATATATATATATAGATAGATAGATGTATACATACCAGCCACCACCGAATGCGTGAGAGTTGACAGGTATGCATTATAAATGAAAACTGGCCACAGTTGTTAATGTTGAGTTTTCAGACCTTTTGTAAAGGTAATTTAAATGAATGATTGAAAACAGGTCGTGACCAATCATTAATTTTAAGGGACGAGTTTGAGGTTCCCCTATCGCCACTTCACCAGCCGCCACTGATACATATATGTATGTAGATATGTGTATGTGTATATGTATGTATATATTTCTCCCGGTATGTTTTTACATTAATTAGTTGTTAAAACATTTTAGGAACTACCAAGGCATTTAATGCCATTGTTGTATTATTTGAATAGCTGTTGCTATACAGTTGAAAGAGAGATTGTGAATATGTGTGTGTGTGTGTGTGTGTGTGTGTGTGTGTGAGAGTGAGAGAGGGGTTGTTATTGGTGTGTGTGAGAGAGAGGTTGTTATTGGTGTGTGTGTGTGTTTGTGTGTGTGTGTGAGAGAGAGGTTGTTATTGGTCTGTGTGTGTGTGTGTGTGTTTGTGTGTGAGAGAGAGAGGTTGTTATTGGTGTGTGTGTGTGTGTGTGTGTGTGTGTGTGTGTGAGAGAGAGATGTTGTTATTAGTGTGTGTGTGTGTTTGTGTGTGAGAGAGAGGTTGTTATTGGTGTTTGTGTTTGTTTGTGTGTGTGAGAGAGAGAGAGGTTGTTATTGGTGTGTGTGTTTGTCTGTGTGTGTGTGAGAGAGGTTGTTATGGTGTGTGTGTGTGTGTGAGAGAGCGAGAGAGAGAGGTTGTCATTAGTGTGTGTGTGTGTGTGTGTTTGAGAGAGAGGTTGTTATTGGTGTGTGTGTGTGTGTGTGTGTGTGTGTGTGTGAGTGATGGAGAGGTTGTTATTGGTGTGTGTGTGTGTGTTTGTGTGTGTGTTAGAGAGAGGTTGTTTTTTGCCTGTGTGCGTGTGTGTGTGTGTATGTGAGAGAGAGGTTTTTATTGGTGTGTTTGTTTGTTTGTGTGTGTGCGTGTGTGTGTGTGTGAGAGAGAGAGTTTGTTATTGGTGTGTTTGTGTGTGTGTGAGAGAGAGGTTGTTATTGGTGTGTGTGTGTGTGTGTGTATGTGTCTGTGTATGTATGTGAGAGAGGGGTTGTTATTGGTGTGTGTGTGTGTGTGTGTGTGCGTGTGCGCACACTTGTGCATGTACAACAGTAAAAATCCCACTATTCTTCATAAGTTTATTTGTTGGATCAGTTTTTCTTGGGCTGACCTACACATAGGAAACACAGTCTGCATGTGCCCTGCTGATCACGTGATCAGGGCTCATCTCTCTTTCTACCTCTCGCCCTCAGTCTGCCTGCTGATCATGTGATTGGGGCTCATCTCTCTCCCTCTCTCCCTCAGTCTGCCTGCTGATCATGTGATCAGGGCTCATCTCTCTCTCTTTCTCTCTCCCTCAGTCTTCCTGCTGATCATGTGAGCAGGGCTCATCTCTCTCCCTCGTCTGTCCCTCAGTCTGCGTGCTGATCATGTGATCAGGTCTCATCTCTCTCTCTCCCTCAGTCTGCCTGCTGATCATGTCATCAGGGCTCATCTCTCTCCCTCAGTCTGCCTGCTGATCATGTGATCAGGGCTCATCTCTCTCCCTCAGTCTGCCTGCTGATCATGTGATCAGGGCTCATCTCTCTCTCTTTCTCTCTCCCTCAGTCTTCCTGCTGATCATGTGAGCAGGGCTCATCTCTCTCCCTCGTCTGTCCCTCAGTCTGCGTGCTGATCATGTGATCAGGTCTCATCTCTCTCTCTCCCTCAGTCTGCCTGCTGATCATGTCATCAGGGCTCATCTCTCTCCCTCAGTCTTCCTGCTGATCATGTGAGCAGGGCTCATCTCTCTCCCTCGTCTGTCCCTCAGTCTGCCTGCTGATCATGTCATCAGGGCTCATCTCTCTCTCCCTCTCTCCCTCAGTCTGCCTGCTGATCATGTGATCAGGGCTCATCTCTCCCCTTCTCTCCCTCAGTCTGCCTGCTGATCATGTCATCAGGGCTCATCTCTCTCTCCCTCTCTCCCTCAGTCTGCCTGCTGATCATGTCATCAGGGCTCATCTCTCTCTCCCTCTCTCCCTCAGTCTGCCTGCTGATCATGTCATCAGGGCTCATCTCTCCCCTTCTCTCCCTCAGTATGCCTGCTGATCATGTGATCAGGGCTCATCTCTCTTTCTCCCTCTCGCCCTCAGTCGGAGGCTCCCGTCTCCCACGCCTGCATACAGTCTCTGCTGCTGAAGTTCTCTGCACAGGAGCTCATCGAGGTGCGGCAGCCCTCTTTAGCCACGCCCAGCTCCACCCCTTCCTCCACGCTCGTCACCTCGGTCGACCACTCAAAACTTTGGGCCATGATTGGGGGCGGGGCTCCTGCACAGAGGAGCGGTGTCAAGAGGAAAGCGGAGGACCAATCACATCAGAGACGGGCTCCTGGCTCATCCCCCTCTATTCCTGCTCCTTCCTCTCCCCCAGCGCCCTCCTCCATCTCTCTGGCTCCGCCCTCCTCCCAGCTGATGGGGCCGTCTGATTGGAAGGCGGGTGTAGGGGGTGGAGTGGACAAAAAAGGGAGGGCGAGTAAGAGCCAGACATCCCATGTGGACATGGAGATAGAGAGCCTGCTGAACCAACAGAGCACGAAAGAGCAGCAGACCAAGAAGGTACTGTATACTGCATACTGCTTACTGCACACTACACACTGCACAAAAGCTTTCTGAGCCAGCAGAGCAACAATGAGCAGCAGACTAAGAAGGGAGTGTATACTGCATACTGCTTACTGCACACTACACACTGCACAAAAGCTTTCTGAGCCAGCAGAGCAACAATGAGCAGCAGACCAAGAAGGGAGTGTATACTGCATACTGCTTACTGCACACTACACACTGCACAAAAGCTTTTTGAGCCAACAGAGCACTAAAGAACAGCAGACCAAGAAGGGAGTGTATACTGCATACTGCTTACTGCACACTACACACTGCACAAAAGCTTTCTGAGCCAGCAGAGCAACAATGAGCAGCAGACCAAGAAGGGAGTGTATACTGCATACTACTTACTGCACACTACACAGTGCACAAAAGCTTTCTGAGCCAACAGAGCAACCAAGAGCAGCAGACCAAGAAGGGAGTGTATACTGCATACTGCTTACTGCACACTACACACTGCACAAAAGCTTTCTGAGCCAACAGATCAACAAAGAGCAGCAGACCAAGAAGGGAGTGTATACTGCATACTGCTTACTGCACACTACACACTGCACAAAAGCTTTCTGAGCCAACAGAGCAACAAAGAGCAGCAGACCAAGAAGGGAGTGTATACTGCATACTGCTTACTGCACACTACACAGTGCACAAAAGCTTTCTGAGCCAACAGAGCAACAAAGAGCAGCAGACCAAGAAGGGAGTGTATACTGCATACTGCTTACTGCACACTACACACTGCACAAAAGCTTTCTGAGCCAACAGATCAACAAAGAGCAGCAGACCAAGAAGGGAGTGTATTCTGCATACTGCTTACTGCACACTACACAGTGCACAAAAGCTTTCTGAGCCAACAGAGCACTAAAGAGCAGCAGACCAAGAAGGGAGTGTATACTGCATACTGCTTACTGCACACTACACACTGCACAAAAGCTTTCTGAGCCAACAGATCAACAAAGAGCAGCAGACCAAGAAGGGAGTGTATACTGCATACTGCTTACTGCACACTACACACTGCACAAAAGCTTTCTGAGCCAACAGATCAACAAAGAGCAGGAGACCAAGAAGGGAGTGTATACTGCATACTGCTTACTGCACACTACACACTGCACAAAAGCTTTCTGAGCCAACAAAGCAACAAAGAGCAGCAGACCAAGAAGGGAGTGTATACTGCATACTGCTTACTGCACACTACACACTGCACAAAAGCTTTCTGAGCCAACAGAGCACTAAAGAACAGCAGACCAAGAAGGGACTGTATACTGCATACTGCTTACTGCACACTACCCACTGTACAAAAGCTTTCTGAGCCAACAGATCAACAAAGAGCAGCAGACCAAGAAGGGAGTGTATACTGCATACTGCTTACTGCACACTACACACTGCACAAAAGCTTTCTGAGCCAACAGAGCACTAAAGAACAGCAGACCAAGAAGGGACTGTATACTGCATACTGCTTACTGCACACTACACACCGCACAAAAGCTTTCTGAGCCAACAGATCAACAAAGCGCAGCAGACCAAGAAGGGACTGTATACTGCTTACTGCACACTACACACTGGACAAAAGCTTTCTGAGCCAACAGAGCACTAAAGAGCAGCAGACCAAGAAGGGACTGTATACTGCATACTGCACGCTACACAGTGCACAAAAGCTTTCTGAACCAACAGAGCACCAAAGAGCAGCAGACCAAGAGGGTACTGTATACTTCATATCGCATGCTGCTTATTGCACACTACTGACTGCATAAGACCCTGGTGAGCCAATAGAGCACCAATGACCTGGGTCATTCCATGTCAAATCATCCAGATTTTGGGAAATTTTCCAGGTCACCTCTGCAAAAATTTTAGAAAAAATGTACGGGTAAACATTCACACAAAATTTTAAAAAATGCCAAATATTAGGCCAGTATCTCAAATAGATTTCAAGTTATAGCCCTTCAAAATTTGACGAATATTTTAAGTTTTTTGGCGAACCCATTTTCAGCCAAGTTTGGCCACTTATTGATCCAAATTGATTCCTTATACAAGGCTGAAATTGGGTATACTAACCATATTCATCCCCCAGAATCTGAAAATGGCTTTAGATTCTGTGTATCTTGATAAACTTTTGTATGGTAACGCCTCAAAATCAGCAGAAAACGCAAAACACCCAAAAACAAGACCACATTTTATGACCTGTAACTCAGGAACTTAGCAAGATAAAGGCTAGAATTCATTTGTAGCTTTCCGGCCCTGTGGGCCGATAAGCTGTTGTTGTGGTTTGGCATCTGGCGTTCGTTGACGGTCGTCTGTCGTCCGGAACATTTTATATCTTTTTTTTGGCCATATGAATTTTCCTGTAAATTTGCGATAACATAATACTAGACCATATCTCCAGACGTTGTTCTCAGATTTTCGATTGAATAGTTTTTTTTTTGGTCCGTTTTATGGGCCCTTGAAGTTTTGGCTCCAATATTGAAGATAGAACTGAGAAATTAAAAAAGAAATGATTTCTCAAAAACTGCAAGATAAATATGTTTCTAAATCAGGCAATCAACTTACCTTGGTACCGTCAATGCACAGTGCAAGCTCTATTTTGATTGAATTGACAGAAGTGAGTCTAGTGGGGGCGCTGTACTTCATGAATTTGCAAGATGGCCTGTGGAGGCTAAAATGGTTGCAGATTGAGATTAAGTTTGTGTTACTGACATACAGGAAGTAACATATGACCTATATTATGGCTGTGTTAAAGTTGACCTCAGATGACCTTGAAAGGTCCAACTTGAGGTGAAGCAAAATGTTACAATTTTCAAAGGTTCTAGGCTTGAAAATATTGAAGATTGGGAACATATGTGCATTGAACACTTATAGGAAGTCATGCATGAACTTTCATTTGGTGGCTTTGAACTTGACCTTCGGCGGCCTTCAAAGGTCAAACTTCACATAGTGAAATTTCAATGACTTCTATCACCAAAACTATTACAGATTGAGGTTAGATTTGTATCGCGGGCGTATAGGAAGTCATGTATGAAGTTTCATTTGGTAACATTGAACTTGACCTTCAGTGACCTTGAATGCCCAAACTTCACAGTGAAATTTCAATGACTTATGTCAGCAAAATGGTTGCAGATAGTTTCGGTTTGTATTGGAGATGTATGGGTCCGGGAAGTCATATATGAACTTTCATTTGGTGGCCTTGAACTTGACCTTAGAAGGTCAAACTTCACTTAGTGAACCATAGTGAAACTATTACAGATAGAGCTTAGGTTTGTGTTGTGGCCAAATAGGAAGTCATGTATGAAGTTTTATTTGGGGACCTTCATATTGACCTTCAAAGGTCTAACTTGACCTAGAGAAAATTCCGTGACCTCTATCACTGAAAAGGTCACAGATGGAGCCTAGGTTTGTGTAACTGACATAGGAAGTCACATATGAACTTTCATTTGGCAACATTCAGCTTGACTTTTCATGACATTTGAAGGACAAACCTGACATAATATAATTACAATGACTTGTCTAGCCAAAACCATCATAGATGGAGTTTTGTATTATATACATATTGGAAGTCATGTATAAACTTTCATTTGGTGACCTTCATATTGAGCTAATGAGGTCAAATGTGACCAAATGAAAATTCAATGACTTGTATCACAGATGAAGCCTAAGTTTGTGTCACTGACATCTAGGAAGTCATGTATGAACTTTTATTTGGTAACATTCAACTTGACTGTCAGTGACCTTTGAGGGTCAAACTCCACAGTGAAAATACAATGACTTGTATCACCAAAATGGTTACAGATTGAGCCAAGGCTTGTATAGAGACACTGAAAAAGTCATACGCGAAGTCCATTTGCTGACCACAACTTGACATTCTGTGATCTTTTGCAACTGACATAGTGACATATTTTAATGGCTTGTACCAGCAAAGCTGCTTCAGATCTTAGGATTATATTACAGAAAGTCTTTTAAATGTTTGTGAACTTTTATTTAGTCACCTTGACATTGATTTTCTTTGATTCAAATGTCAAACTTGAAATGAAATTTTCATAACTTGTATCATCGCTGTAAGACTGCCTGCTGGTAAGCTACAGGACCCTTGGTCCTATTTTTGAAGTATTCCACAATTTTTTTTTTACGGAACCCTTCACAGGTTGGAGAGCCTCTGGCCGTCTTTACTCCTGAGAGACTCAGCCTCTCTAAGACATCCCTTTTATAGCCAATCATGTTACACACCTGTGACTGTTAACTTAATTATTTGCTAAATGTTCTTTCAGCTGATTCTCTAATATATGAATCATTTTTTCAGCCCCTTTTTTTTTTTTTTTTTTGCCCGTGTCCCAACTTTTTTTGAGAAAATTTGAAATAAGCTGATTTTGTGGATAAAGATGTAAAATGTCTCTGTTTCAACACTTGAAATGTTATCTATGTTCAATTGTAAATAACATATTGGCTCATGTGATCTGAAAGTCATTGCATTTTGATTTTATTCACAATTTATACTTTGTCCCAACGATTTCGGAATTGGAGTTGTATTTCGGGGTAGAGAACTGCAGGCTGTCGATACTCGGGCTTCTGCGCATGCAGCTGCTCAGATCAGTGGGAGGCTGACTGAGGAGAGACTGATGGACAGACGGGACCCAATGGGTAGATCCGCAGACACAGAGAGGGCAGCACAGCAACGTACACAGAACAGTGATGTACATGATTCCCAAGCCCAGTTATAAAGCCTAATGCACTGTGGTAAACTGCATCCAACTTCCTGAAGTATGTGTCAGCTAAATTTATAAAGAGGAGATCACCATAATCTAATAAAGATAGAAGTGTAGCAGTGATCAATTGTTTCCTTGCGCAAGATTTATTTCTGTAAAAGAACCCTAATTTAATTTTCAACTTTGAGACATTGTTTTCTGTATGCAACTGAAGTGAAGGGTTCTGATCAATTATTATACCCAAAGATTTATATGATGTCACCATTTGAATATCAACCCCTTGAGCAGTTGAGATCTTTTGAAGATTAGGCATTACTTTTTTGTTGCATGAAAATAACATAAATTTGGACTTTCTGCATTTGGCACCAATTGAAGTTGAGTTAAATGACACTGTCGGACATCAAAAGCAGTCTGCAAGACGTCAAAGGTTTTAACAGTAGTATGAGATGAGCAGTAGATAACAGTGTCATCTGCATAAAAATGATGGGCAGCATTTGATACGTTATCACAAATATTAATATAAATTGTGAAAAGCAGGGGTCCTAAAACGGAGCCCTGAGGTACACCTTTCGATACTTGGAGATGGAAAGAATAAGAACCAGCAAACTGAACACATTATGTTCTACCTGATAAATAGTTGCAGGACCTGCCTTGCTACACCGACAAGGGAAGTTAAACACGTGCCTTGGATAGGCATTTTTTGGCAAATGTTACCGGAGTGGCAAGGTGTTAACAGCACTTTCAGTTGGACTAATGGATCAGAGTCTATCTACCAAAATGAAGTGATCCACGGTGTCAAAGGCCTTCGATAAGTCAATAAAAAGAGCCGCACAGAACTTTTTACAATCCAGAGCTTTCATGGTATCATTTAGTACCTTGGTAGCAGCAGTAATCGTGTTGTTCTGTTTATGGACATCAGTCTGATATTGTGATAAAATGCCATTCTCTTCCAAGAAATCCTTATGCTGCTCATTTACCAGTCATTCTAAGAATTTAGCTAAAACGCATAATTTGCAGATTGGCCTAAAATTATTAACAACAGAGGGATTTCCTCCCTTTAACTGTGGCAGAATGAATGCAGATTTCCAGATGTCTGGAATCACGCTATTAGACAATGTTAGATGAAAAACATGAGTCAGTGGATCTGCTATAAAATCTGCTGCTAGCTTTAGAAAAAATGGATCAAGTCTGTCAGGACCAGCAGATTTGTTAGGATCCAGCTGCTCCAAGGCACTGAGAACATCCGGCACGACAAAGGGGATGAACTAATCATTAGAATTAGGGTTTATTGAGGATGAAAAAGTGTCACTTTCTTGTGTATTAGACTCTGGTAGGTGACGATGTAGAGATTCAAATGGTGAACCAGAAGAAACAAAATGTTGATTATAGCAGTTCAAGATGTCCAATTTATCTGTTAAAGAGTGAGAACCATTCACGATACAGGTGGGCTACTCATTAGTACCTACAGTTCCATAATTAGATTTTATTCCATAAGTTTATTTTATTTATAGTGAGTGAGTGAGTGAGTATCTAATTAAAAACTAAAACTAATCTAATTATCCAACGAAAAACACAGAGATCCATTAAACCCTGATGTGCGCCTTCATTACTGTCAAACATTGAAAGAATACAAACGCACTCTCAGAACCAAAAAGGCACAATATATTTCTCAGCAATTGACACTAATTGAGGAATCCATTAACTCTAACAAATTTTGGGAAAATTGGACTTCCATGAATAAATCAAAACCTGAAGAATTGGCCATTCAAAATGGAAATATATGGACCGAACACTTCAAAACGCTTTATGAAACAATTCATCTGGATTCATCAGAACAAAAACAAATCCAAGAAAAATTACAAAAACTTGAACTGGTAATAAAAGACAACCAAAACCCACTGGACTCCCCCATTACTGGACAAGAGTTAGAGAAGAAATTACAGATCCTCAAATCCAAAAAAGCCTCAGGATCTGATGGCATTTTAAACAAAATGCTCAAATACAGCAGCAATAAATTCCAAAAAGCCATTTTAACGTTATTTAACTTGGTTCTGAGCGTGGGTTATTTCCCTGACATCTGGAATCTAGGACTAATAACCCCCATTTTTAGAAATGGAGACAAATTGGACCCAAATAATTACCGATGCATCTGTGTGAACAGTAATCTGGGGAAGGTTTTATGCAGCATCATTAATACAAGAATGATGGACTTCCTTAATAAACACAATGTCTTGAGTAAAAGTCAAATTGGATTCTTACCAAAGCACCGCACATCAGATCATATTTACACCCTACACACTTTAAATGAAAAATACGTCAACCAAAATAAAACCAAATCTTTTGCTTGCTTCATGGATTTTCAAAAAGCATTTGATTCTATTTGGCACACGGGACTATTTTACAAACTTCTTGAATACGGTGTAGGGGGTAAAATATATGATATAATTAAATCAATGTACACAGGCAACAAGTGCGGCATAAAAATTGGCAACCAAAGAACAGACCTCTTCATTCAGGGGCGCGGTGTGAGACAGGGCTGTAACCTGAGCCCAACACTATTCAACATCTACATTAACGAACTGGCTACTTCGTTGGAGCAATCCTCAGTTCCTGGTCTCACACTACAGAACACAGAAATAAAACTCCTGCTCTACGCAGATGACCTGGTCCTGCTCTCTCCCACGGCACAGGGGTTACAGCAGGGCCTCCATCTGCTGGAGAAATACTGTCAGACCTGGGCCCTGACAGTAAACATGAAAAAGTCAAAGATAATGATTTTACAAAAAAGATCCAGATCTCAGGGAAGTGCTTACCACTTCACAATAGGGACTAATCACATAGAACTGCACAAATTATAACTATTTAGGCCAACCAATCAGTAGCTCAGGACGTTTCAACTTGGCAGAAAATGAACTGAAAATGAAAATGAACTGAAAGGGCATTCTATGCCATAAAAAGAAAAATATGCATTGAAATTCCAATGAGAACCTGGATAAAATTAATTAAATCAATTATTGAACCAATTGCCCTATATGGCAGTGAAGTGTGGGGTCCGCTTGCAAAACAAGATTTTGATCAATGGGACAAACACCCAACTGAAACTCTGCATGCAGAGCTCTGCAAGAGCATCCTGAGAGTCCCATCGGAACACTGCAAACACTGCATGCAGGGCAGAATTGGGCAAATATCCATTATTAATAAAGATTCAAAAAAGGGCAATTAAATTCTGGAAACGCCTCAAAAACAGCGACCCCCACTCATACCATTTTAAAGCCCTGCAGAGCCAAGAGCTGAGCCCAGAGAAGAGTCCCCTCACACAGCTGGTCCTGAGGCTCGGCTCACTAACACCAACTAACACCATCCAGCCTCAGGACAGCCCCACAGCACAAGCAACAATTCGAATCAACCAAATTATACAACAACAAAAACAGAATTATATCACCCATTGGAACACACAAACTAAAAAACAAAATAAATTAGAATGTTACCGGGCCCTAAATCGACAGTACACAGTGGCAGAATATCTGACCACTGTGAAAAACTATGAACTACGAAAAACATTGACAATGTACAGACTGAGCAATCACAGCCTTGCTATAGAGGCCGGCCGGCGGCGACAAACCTGGCTGCCCCAGGAGGAGAGGCTGTGCTCCCACTGCAGCCAACAGTGAGCGGAGACAGAGCTGCACTTCCTCACTCAGTGCCACAGATACAGGCACATTAGAGAGGCATTTTTCACTAAATTCGAAACTAAACATACAAAATTTCAAGCCCTACCTGAGTCTCAAATGTTAAAAATTCTCCTTGGAGAGGACGGGTGCTGCACTGACCTGGCAGCTCAGTAAACAGCTGCCTGCCACAGACTGAGGGACAGTGGTGACCCCTGACCCCCATCATCACCAGCTACACCACGTGCCTGTGCACATTATTACATTGCTTATGAGCAAAATACATAGCAATTAATTTTATACTGTAAATAGTGTTCTCATTTATATACCTAAAACTTTCCTGTTAATCATAATCATAATAATGCTAGATGATAGTAGTTCATAATTGTTATTGCTTATATTAATAATAATCAATCTCTTGTTTATATATATATATATTTTTTTTGTTATTGTATTTTGTTATTGTAACTAAGCTTTGGCAATATGTATTTTAAAATATGTCATGCCAATAAAGCAAATTGAGTGAGTGAGTGAGTGAGTGAGTGATGATGGGTGAGTGAGTGATGATGGTGGGTGAGTGAGTGATGATGATGATGATAGTGAGTGAGTGATAATGGTGGGTGAGTGAGTGAATGATGATGACAATGGTGAGTGATGGTGAGTGAGTGAGTGATGATTATGATAGTGAGTGAGTGATGATGGTGGGTGAGTTAGTGATGATAGTGAGTGAGTGATGATGATGATAGTGAGTGAGTGATAATGGTGGGTGAGTGAGTGAATGATGATGACAATGGTGAGTGATGGTGAGTGAGTGAGTGATGATTATGATAGTGAGTGAGTGATGATGGTTGGTGAGTTAGTGATGATGATGATGATAGTGAGTGAGTGATAATGGTGGGTGAGTGAGTGAATGATGACAATGGTGAGGGATGATGGTGAGTGAGTGATGATGATGAGAGTGAGTGAGAATGGTGTGTGAGTGAATGATGATGACAATGGTGAGTGATGATGGGGAGTGAGTGAGTCATGATGATGAAAGTGAGTGATAATGGTGGGTGAGTGAATGATGATGACAATGGTGAGTGATGATGGTGAGTGAGTGAGTGATGATGATGATAGTGAGTGATGATGATAGAGAGTGAGTGATAATGGTGGGTGAGTAAGTGAATGATGATGACAATGGTGAGTGATGATGGTGAGTGAGTGATGATGATGATGGTGAGTGATAATGGTGGGTGAGTAAGTGAATGATGATGACAATGGTGAGTGATGATGGTGAGTGAGTGATGATGATGATGGTGAGTGAGTGAGTGATGATGACAATGGTGAGTGATGATGGTGAGTGAGTGAGTGATATTGACAATGGTGAGTGATAATGGTGGGAGAGTAAGTGAATGATGATGACAATGGTGAGTGATGATGGTGAGTGAGGGAGTGAGTGATGATGATGATGATGATGATGATGATGATAGTGAGTGACTGATAATGGTGGGTGAGTTAGTGATGATGATGAGGATGGTGAGTGAGTGATGATGATGATAGTGAGTGAGTGATGATAGTGAGTGAGTAATAATGCTGGGTGAGTTAGTGATGATGATGATGGTGAGTGAGTGATGATGATGATGGTGAGTGAGTGATGATTGTGAGTGATGATGATGGTGAGTGAGTGATAATGGTGGGTGAGTTAGTGATGATGATGATGATGATAGTGAGTCAGTGAGTTATGACAGATCAGAGGCCGTTGGGTCAGTGCTGGGTTCGATGTGCACCTCAGGTCAGCAGGGAGATTCTGGAGCTGCTGAACACGAGCTCGGCGAAGGAGCAGTCCATCGTGGAGAAGTTCCGTTCCCGCGGCCGCGCCCAGGTGCAGGAGTTCTGTGACCACGGAACCAAGGAGGAGTGTGTCCGATCGGGGGACTCACCGCAGCCGTGCACCAAACTGCACTTTCGGTCAGTACACGCCCGCTGTACACTACATAGTACATACTATTAGGTGCACCCCCACACATGGTACGGTACATATCAGGTGCCCCTCCTGCATACTTACTGCATGGTACACAGGGTGTATATCATGTGGTAGGTGGATGACTGCTGATCTGACCTCTCTTCTGAAAATCATTGGCATTTGTGTGAGACCCTCTATTCTGCTGTAAGAACCCTCACTCCCTCTGAGGAGCTCCAGTAGATGGTAGAACATCACTGCTGAGGATTGCTTCCACAATCAGGCAGTATGAGTCAAGCTGAAACAGACCTTACTCTGTGTGTAGCTGTGCTGTGGTGCTGAAACCGAGCTCACTCTATGTGCAGCTGTGTCATTGTGCTGAAACAGACCTCACTCTGTGTTCAGCTGTGCTGTTGTGCTGAAACAGACCTCATTCTGTGTGCAGCTGTGCTGTGGTTTTGAAACAGACTTCACTCTGTGTGCAGCTGTGCTGTTGTGCTGAAACAGACCTCCGTCTGTGTGCAGCTGTGCTGTAGTGCTGAAAAAGACCTCACTCTGTGTGCAGCTGTGCTGTGGTGCTGAAACAGACCTCACTCTGTGTGCAGTGGTGCTGAAACAGACCTCACTCTATGTGCAGCTGTGTCGTTGTGCTGAAACAGACCTCACTCTGTGTGCAACTGTGCTGTGGTGCTGAAACCGAGCTCACTCTGTGTGCAGCTGTGCTGTGGTGTTGAAACAGACCTCACTCTGTGTGCAGCTGTGCTGTGGTGCTGAAACGGACCTCACTCTGTGTGCAGCTGTGCTGTGGTTCTGAAACAGACCTCATTCTGTGTGCAGCTGTGCTGTGGTTTTGAAACAGACCTCACTCTGTGTGCAGCTGTGCTGTTGTGCTGAAACAGACCTCCGTCTGTGTGCAGCTGTGCTGTGGTGCTGAAAAAGACCTCATTCTGTGTGCAGCTGTGCTGTGGTGCTGAAACAGACCTCACTCTGTGTGCAGCTGTGCTGTTGTACTGAAACAGACCTCCGTCTGTGTGCAGCTGTGCTGTAGTGCTGAAAAAGACCTCATTCTGTGTGCCGCTGTGCTGTGGTGCTGAAAACAGACCTCACTCTGTGTGCAGTGGTGCTGAAACAGACCTCAATCTGTGTGCAGCTGTGCTGTGGTGCTGAAACAGACCTCACTCTGTGTGCAGCTGTGCTGTGGTATGAAACAGACCTCACTCTGTGTGCAGCTGTGCTGTGGCGTTGAAACAGACCTCACTTCGTGTAAAGCTGTGCTGTTGTGCTGAAACAGACCTCACTTCGTGTAAAGCTGTGCTGTTGTGCTGAAACAGACCTCACTCTATGTGCAGCTGTGCTGTTGTACTGAAACTGACTTTCGTAAGTGTGCAGCTGTGCTGTGGTGCTGAAACAGACCTCACTCTGTGTGCAGCTGTGCTGTTGTGCTGAAACAGACCTCCGTCTGTGTGCTGCTGTGCTGTGGTGCTGAAACAGACCACACTGTGTGCAGCTGTGCTGTGGTGCCGAAACAGACCTCACTCTGTGTGCAGCTGTGCTGTGGTGCTGAAACAGGCCTCTGTCTGTGTGCAGCTGTGTTGTTGAAACAGACCTCACTCTGTGTGCAGCTGTGCTGTGGTGCTGAAACAGACCTCACTCTGTGTGCAGCTGTGCTGTGGTGCTGAAACTGACCTCACTCTGTGTGCAGCTGTGCTGTTGTGCTGAAACAGACCTCAGTCTGTGTGCAGCTGTGCTGTGGTATTAAACAGACCTCACTCTGTGTGCAGCTGTGCTGTGGTGCTGAAACTGACCTCACTCTGTGTGCAGCTGTGCTGTTGTGCTGAAACAGACCTCCGCTGTGTGCAGCTGTGCAGTGGTGCTGAAACAGACCTCACTCTGTGTGCAGCTGTGCTGTGGTGCTGAAACAGACCTGACTCTGTGTTCAGCTGTGCTGTGGTGTTGAAACAGACCTCACTCTATGTGCAGCTGTGCTGTTGTACTGAAACTGACTTTCGTCTGTGTGCAGCTGTGCTGTGGTGCTGAAACAGACCTCACTCTGTGTGCAGCTGTGCTGTTGTGCTGAAACAGACCTCCGTCTGTGTGCTGCTGTGCTGTGGTGCTGAAACAGACCACACTGTGTGCAGCTGTGCTGTGGTGCCGAAACAGACCTCACTCTGTGTGCAGCTGTGCTGTGGTGCTGAAACAGACCTCTGTCTGTGTGCAGCTGTGTTGTTGAAACAGACCTCACTCTGTGTGCAGCTGTGCTGTGGTGCTGAAACAGACCTCACTCTGTGTGCAGCTGTGCTGTGGTGCTGAAACTGACCTCACTCTGTGTGCAGCTGTGCTGTTGTGCTGAAACAGACCTCAGTCTGTGTGCAGCTGTGCTGTGGTATGAAACAGACCTCACTCTGTGTGCAGCTGTGCTGTGGTGCTGAAACAGACCTCACTCTGTGTTCAGCTGTGCTGTGGTGTTGAAACAGACCTCACTCTGTGTTCAGCTGTGCTGTGGTGCTGAAACAGACCTCAATCCGTGTGCAGCTGTACTGTGGTGCTGAAACAGACCTCACTCTGTGTGCTGTGGTGCTGAAACAGACCTCACTCTGTGTGCAGCTGTGCTGTGGTATGAAACAGACCTCATGCTGTGTGCAGCTGTGCTGTGGTGTTGAAACAGACTTTTGTCTGTGTGCAGCTGTGCTGTGGTGCTGAAACAGACCTCACTCTGTGTGCAGCTGTGCTGTGGTGCTGAAACAGACCTCACTCTGTGTGCAGCTGTGCTGTGGTGCTGAAACAGACCTCACTCTGTGTGCAGCTGTGCTGTTGTGCTAAAACAGACCTCTGTCTGTGTGCAGCTGTGCTGTGGTGCTGAAACAGACCTCACTCTGTGTGCAGCTGTGCTGTTGAAACAGACCTCACTCTATGTGCAGCTGTGCTGTTGTGCTGAAACAGACCTCACTCTGTGTGCAGCTGTACTGTGGTCTTGAAACAGACCTCACTCTGTGTGCAGCTGTGTTGTTGTGCTGAAACAGACCTCACTCTGTGTGCAGCTGTGCTGTGGTGTTGAGACCTCACTCTGTGTGCAGCTGTGCTGAAACAGACCTCATTCTGTGTGCAGCTTTGCTGTGGTGTTGAAAGAGACCTCACTCTGTGTGCAGCTGTGCTGTTGTGCTGAAACAGACCTCATTCTGTGTGTAGCTGTGCTGTGGTGCTGAAACAGACCTCACTCTGTGTGCAGCTGTGCTGTTGTGCTGAAACAGACCTCACTCTGTGTGCAGCTGTGCTGTGGTGCTGAAACAGACCTCTGTCTGTGTGCAGCTGTGCTGTGGTGCTGAAACAGACCTCATTCTGTGTGCAGCTTTGCTGTGGTGTTGAAAGAGACCTCACACTGTGTGCAGCTGTGCTGTGGTGCTGAAACAGACCTCACTCTGTGTGTAGCTGTGCTGTTGTGCTGAAACAGACCTCACTCTGTGTGCAGCTGTGCTGTGGTGCTGAAACAGACCTCACTCTGTGTGCAGCTGTGCTGTTGTGCTGAAACAGACCTCTGTCTGTGTGCAGCTGTGCTGTGGTGCTGAAACAGACCACACTCTGTGTGCAGCTGTGCTGTGGTGCTGAAACAGACCTCATTCTGTGTGCAGCTTTGCTGTGGTGTTGAAAGAGACCTCACACTGTGTGCAGCTGTGCTGTGGTGCTTAAACAGACCTCACTCTGTGTGCAGCTGTGCTGTGGTGCTGAAACTGGACCTCACTCTGTGTGTGGGGTTTTAGCTGAAACAGGAGGGCGTTTCCTACAGAATGTTCTGTAATATCATTTTCAGCAATCGCCCGGAGATTTCCCTCTGAACCATGAGAAACAGCCCCAGTCTAAGGAGAGTCCATATACTTTAGTCCCCAGGTGGATCTGCCACTCCTCCTGCATCACATCTTAACAGCATTTCTAACCTTACTGGTCCCTCTGCATCACATGACCTGTGGGAGCCCTTGTGATTGGGTGCTTTTGTCCAGGCGGATCATTAACAAGCACACTGACGAGAGCCTTGGCGATTGCTCATTCCTCAACACCTGCTTCCACATGGACACCTGCAAGTACGTGCACTATGAGATTGACTGCCCCCCCGACGTGGAGGCTGGACCCCTGGGACCAGAGGTGGGGGCCAGTGAGCTGGGGATACACGGGGCCCACACTGACAGCAACGTGGGGAAGCTCTTTCCCTCACAGGTGAGATGGTGGGGAGTTACTGAGGTGATGACTGGCCGAATCTTTGCCAGCCTGACTGTTCTTCGATCCATTTCAATAGTAGTTACTCGTTTCCTTCTGGATGTTTCAGTTTTTTTTTTTTTGCAATTTTAAACCATAATCTCTCTGTGCTGTCCTTACAGTTATTGCTCTCCGCTGTCGTGACAGTAATCTGTGTGCTGTAGTAGCAGTAATCTGTGTGCTGTCGTTGCAGTAATCCGTGTGCTGTAGTCACAGTAATCTCTCTGTGCTGTCGTTACAGTAGTCTGTGTGCTGTAGTAACAGTAATCTCTCCATGCTGTCGTAACAGTAATCTGTGTGCTGGCGTAGCAGTAATCTCTCTGTGCTGTCGTTACAGTAATCTTATTATTACTGATAACTTCAGTAATAATTCAATTAGAAATTCCAAGTTTTGCATATAAGTAAGTATCATAAAGAGGAAGAATTCGATTTTGGACAATTTACAATTTCTAGATTGGTCACTAGGAACAAATCTCTGTTCCGCGATAATTTCAGTAAGATTACAATTAGAAATTCCAAGTTTAGCATATAAGTAAGTATCATAAAGAGGCAGAACTGATTCGATTTTGGACAATTTACAATTTCTAGATTGGCCACCAGGGGCCAAAAACTGAAAAAATCACTGTTTTTATCATATCTCTGGAAATTTTTGTCCGATTGACCTCAAATCAAGTGCAAATGAAAGGTCATAACCTGAGGATGTGTCCCACGATGACCTTATACCTGTTTGGTTCAAAATTTTGACACAAGTTGGAGCTTTGTCACATAAAATTTACCATTTTTGCTATATCTTTGGAACTATTTCTCCAATTGACATGAAAGTATGTGCAACTGCAAGGTCATGACCTCACAACGTGTCACATGATGACATCATACCTGTATGGTTCAATATTTTGCCACCAGGTGGCGCTTTGTGATGGAAAATTACCATTTTGGCCATATCTTCAGAACCATTTGTCCAATTGACCTGAAATTAAGTTCAAATGAAAGTCTATTCAAGGATTGGGGAACTGGAGGATTGGGGGCATTCGGGGATATACCCCCAGCCGTCGCCTCTGACGGCATAAGCCTAGTGTATCTGTGCTGTGGTTACAGTTATCTCTCTGTGCATCAGTAACAGTAATCTCTCTGTGCTGTCGTTTCAGTTATCTCTCTGTGCTGTCGTTACAGTTATCTCTCTGTGCAGCGGTAACAGTAATCTCTCTGTGCTGTCGTTAGTTATCTCTCTCTGCTGTCGTTACAGTAATCTGTGTGCTGTCGTAACAGTAATCTCTCTGTGCTGTCGTTACAGTAATCTCTTTGCTGTAGTAACAGTAATCTCTCTGTGCTGTCGTAACAGTTATCTCTCTGTGCTGTCATTACAGTAATCTGTGTGCTGTAGTAACAGTAATATCTTTGCTGTCGTAACGGTAATCTCTCTGTGCTATCGTTACAGTTATCGCTCTCTGCTGTCATTACTGTAATCTCTCTATGCTGTCGTAACAGTAATCTCTCTGTGCTGTCGTTACAGTTATCGCTCTCTGCTGTTGTTACCGTAATCTCTCTGTGCTGTCGTGACAGTAATATATCTGTAATCTCTGTGCTGTTGTTACAGTAATCTCTGTGCTGCCGTAACAGTAATCTCTCTGTGCTGTCGTGACAGTAATATATCTGTGCTGTCGTTACAGTAATCTCTGTGCTGTTGTAACAGTAATCTCTCTCGCTGTCGTTACAGCAATCTGTGTGCTATCATGACAGTAATCTCTCTGTGCTGCCGTAACAGGAATCTCTCTGTATAATTGTAACAGTAATCTCTCTGTGCTGTCGTTACAGTAATCTCTTTCTGCTGTCCTTACAGTAATCTTTCTGTACTGTTGTTACAGTATTCTCTCTGTGCTGCAGTAACAGTAATCCTTCTGTGCTGTTGTTACAATAATCTCTCTCAACTGTTCTAACAGTAATCTCTCTGTGCTGCAGTAACAGTAATCTCTCTCTGCTGTCGTAACAGTAATCTCTCTGTGCTGTCATTACAGTTATCGTTCTCTGCTGTCCTTACAGTAATCTCTCTGTGCTGTCCTTACAGCAATTTCTGTGCTGTCTCCCTGTATAATCGCAACGGTAATCTCTCTGTGGTGTCATTAATCTGTCTGCTGTTGTTATAGTAATCTCTTTGTGCTGTCGTTACAGTAATCTCTTTGTGCTGTCGTGACGGTAATCTCTGTGCTGTCGTCACAGTAATATCTCTTGCTGTCATTACAGCAATCTCTGTGCTGTCGTAACAGTAATCTCTCTGTATAATCGTAACAGTAGTTTCTCTGTGCTGTCATTACAGTTATCGCTCTCTGCTGTCCTTACAGTAATCTCTTTGCGCTGTCGTTACAGTAATCTCTGTGCTGTCGTTACAGTAATCTCTCTGTGCTGTCCTTACAGCAATCCTTGTACTGTCGTAACAGTAATCTCTCTGTAGAATCGTAACTGTAATCTCTCTGCTGTCGTTACCGTAATCTTTCTGCTGTCATTATAGTAATCTCTTTGTGCTGTCGTGACAGTAATATCTCTCTGCTGTCATTACAGTAATCTCTGTGGTGTTTTAAAAGTAATCTCTCTGTGCTGTCGTTACAGCAATCTCTGTGCTGTCGTAAGAGTAATCTCTCTGTATAATCGTATCGGTAATCTCTCTGTGCTGTCGTTACCGTAGTCTTTCTGCTGTCGTTATAGTAATTTTTCTGTGCTGTCGTTACAGTAATTTCTCTGCTGTCATATCAGTAATCTCTCTGTGCTGCAGTAATGGTAATCTCCCTGCTGTCATTACAGTAATCTCTCTGTGCTGTCGTAACAGTAATCCCTCTGTGCTGCAGTAACAGAAACCTCTCTGTGCTTTCGTTACAAAAATCTCTTGCTGTCATTATAGTAATTTCTCTGCTTTTGTTACAGTAATTTCTCTGTGCTGTCTTAACAGTAATCTCTCTGCTGCAGAACAGTAACCTCTCTGTGCTGTCGATACAATAATCTCTCTGTGCCATCATTATATGAATTTCTCTGCTGTTGTTACAGTAATCTCTCCATGCTGTATTTACCGTAATCTTTCTGCTGTCGTTATAATAATCTTTCTGTGCTGTCGTTACAGTAATTTCTCTGCTGTCGTAACAGTAATCTCTCTGTGCTGCAGTAACAATAACCTCTCTGTGCTTTCGCTACCATAATCTCTCTGCTGTCATTATAGTAATTTCTCTGCTGTTGTTACAGTAATTTCTCTGTGCTGTCGTAACAGTAATTTCTTGCAATCTCTTGCTGTAGTAACAGTAACCTCTCTGTGCTGTCGTTACAATAATCTCTCTGTGCCGTCATTATATTAATTTCTCTTCTGTTGTTACAGTAATCTCTCTGTGCTGCAGCAACAGTTATCTGTCTGTGCTGTCGTAACTGCAATTTCTCTGTGTTGTCAGAACAGTAATCTCTGTGCTGTCGTAACCGTAATCTCTCTGTGCTGTTCTAACAGTAATTTCTCTGTGCTGTGGTAACTTTAATCTCTCTGTGCTGTTGTTAAAGTAATATCTCTGCTGTCGAAACAGTAATCTCTCTGTGCTGTCATATCAATAATCTCTCTGTGTTGCAGTAATGGTAATCTCTGTGCTGTTTTAACAGTAATCTCTCTGTGCTGTCGTAACAGTAATCTCTTTGTGCTGCAGTGACAGCAACCTCTCTGTGCTTTCGTTTCAATAATCTCTCTGCCTGTCATTATAGTAATATCTCTGCTGTTGTTACCGTAATTTCTCTGTGCTGTCGTGACAGTTATCTCTATGTACTGCAGGAACAGTTATCTCTCTGTGCTGGCGTAACTGCAATCTCTCTGTGTTGTCTTAACAGTAATCTCTGTGCTGTTCTAACAGTAATTTATCTGTGCTGTGGTAACTTTAATCTCTCTGTGCTGTCGTTACAGTAATATCTCTGTGCTGTCATAACAGTAATCTCTCTGTGTTGTCGTAACATTAATCTCTCTGTGCTGGCGTAACAGCAATCTTTCTTTGATGTTCTGACGGTAATCTTTGTGTGTTGTCGTAACAGCAATCTACCTGGTGTTCTAACAGGAATCTCTCTGTGCTGATGTAGCAGTAATCTCTCTGTGCTAGCGTAACCGTAATATCTGTGCTGTTCTAACAGTAATCTCTCTGTGCTGTTTTAACAGTAATCTCTGTGCTGTTCTAACAGTAATCTCTGTGCTGTTCTAACAGTAATCTCTCTGTGCTGATGTAGCAGTAATCTCTCTGTACTGGCGTAGCAGTGATATCAGTGCTGTTCTAGCCGTAATCTCTCTGTGCTGTCTTCACAGTAGGGTCATTCCGTGCCAACTCACCTAAATTTCAAAAACCTCCCCAGGTCACCTCCTCAGATTTTGCTGGAAAAATTCTTAAATGTATATCTATATAACTCTACCCACCATGCAAAAGATTAGCTTTCAATTCCTCATAGTTTAAAAAATATAGGCCTTTGAAATTAGGCCCTAAAAATGCCACATGTGAAAAACTTCAGGGGCTTAGAATTGTATAATGGACTCTTTTAGAAAGCTAATATTGCAATTATTTACTAATTGGCATCCAAATTTTCCAATTATGGCATCAGATGGCCTCTGGGATACATATTTCTCACTCTATAGGAAGCTAAAATTGCTTTTTGGCCAAAATGAGCTAAAATAAGGTGAAACGATAGGAGCCCTCCTGAAAATATGGAACAACTTTGAATTTTTTCCTCATAACACAGTAATTATATGGTCATTATCTATTCACATGTACATTTCTGCCAGGATAACACTGTTAGGTGATGAATTATAAAAGTTTTAACATAAGCCCTTGCCTCGCTAGGGTTTGAAAATGGGACAATTTTGTCCCCTGGTTTGACCATGTGGCTAGGGGTTTAGGATCTTTATATTTTTTCTGTTGATTGCCTTATATAAGGTATATCTACTTACCAAATTATTTTATCTAATGCCCATGGCTTGATATTAAAATCAATTTTTATTTACATGCAAGTTTTTTATAATTATTCACTTTTTCCATATTCAGGAGCTTATAAATCTTAAAGTTAACTCTCTAGCAAAGGGATACTGCAGATATTTGTAAACTGGCATACCAAATTTAAGAATCTGTTATAACAGGGGTGGGCAATCACGGTCCTGGAGGGCCGGTGTGTATGCAGGTTTTTATTCCTATCAATTACCCTGACTAATTGAGTTAATTGACTGCATGCACAAATATAGATTTTCGCAATGATTCGATCAAAGGAAAATGTTTTATGAAGGGAGACAAGACTAGTCTTTGTAGTTTCATGATAATTTAAAGAAATGCGCATGAAACGTCAAATTTCATAAATGGTTTGGCTAATTGAGACAATCAACAAATTAAAGACCAGACGTTGGTGTGAAAACCAGGGACAGATACGGCCCTCGCTGCCCACCTCTGTGTTATAAGAATGCCTGAAAAAAGAATATTTTTCTTTCTATAGGAAGTTGAAAATGGTGAATATGCAGGGGGCATTAACTGAGGTTATGTAACAACATATAATTATAAATTTGAGAATAATAATCTTAAGTACATTTTCTATTCATAAATTAATTCTTATAATGATAATACAAAACATATGCTTGGGTTTTAATTTAAAAAACATGTCACGACTGGAGATGAGAAGGCTTTCTTCTGATGCTAGTATCGTCAACAGTACGCACAGGACCCGAAACCACACAAGCTCATCCATCCCAGTTATTAGTCCCAACCCCAACTGAACTGGATGTATACCAGGCTGGGAAATATATTGCTTGTTTATGACAAAAAATGGTACATTGGGAACATTGTCACAAGAAATGATGATAAAAATGATGTGTTTGTGAACTTCATGAAGCAAGGAAGGGGTAACACATTCTTATGGCCTCCAGAGAACAGGAAAGATCAATGTTGGGTGCCATTACTCCACATTCTCTGTGTGGTTGAGGCCCCGGATATAAAATCTGGTGGACGTCAGTACCAACTGTCACAGCATGACTTCAAGCATGTTCTAGACTTGTTTTCTAAGATGTAAAATTCTGTGCCGCTGAGTGCTTGATAATGAATGTCATAAAAGATGAAAGGGCATTAAAGAGTTTTCTGAAGTATAAAATTACTAATATTCATTGTCTCTGTATATATGTAAGTAAAAAGCTGCTACTCAACTGATCAAATTTGTCCTAATTTATAATATACAGTCACTTACAAAAGTAATTATTAGTATGTATTTATGAATAAATAACCACCTCATCACCATTAATGCCAATCAAGAAGCATAATTTAGCCTCATCAGCACCCACATTGTTTTGTACCAAGTGGGCCAAATTGCCTTATTTGGCTTCCTAAAACTAAGAGTATGTGCTTTCTAGAAACATTCTGATAACCATGATAACAGATTCTTAAATTTGGTATGCCACTAGTTTACAAATATCTGCAGTATCACTTTGCTAAACAGTTAAGTTTAGGATTTATAAGCTCCTGTATACGAAAAAAGAGAATAATTCTAAAAAACGTGCATGTAAATAAAAAATTATTTTATTACGAAGCCATGGGCGTTAGATAAAATAATTTGGTGAGTAGATACAACTTATATGAGGCAATCTTTAGAAAAAAATGAAGGTCCGAAACCCCTAGCCACATGGTCAAACCAGGAGACAAAATTGGCCAATTATGTTAAAACTTTTATAATTCATCACCTAACAGCGTTATCCTGGCAGAAATGTACAAGTGAATAGATAATGACCATATAATCACTGTGTTATGAGGAAAAAATTCTAAGTTGTTCCATATTTTCAGGAGGGCTCCTATCGTTTCACCTTATTTTAGCTCATTTTGGTCAAAAAGCCATTTTTAGCCTCCTATAGAGTGAGAAATATGCATCTCAGAGGTTATCTGATACCATAATTGAAAAAACTGGATGCCAATTAGTAAATATTTGCAATATTAGCTTTCTAGGAGAGTGCATTATAAAATTTTAAGCCCCTGAAGTTGGAAGAAAATGCGTTTTTCACATGTGGCATTTTTAGGGCCTAATTTCAAAGGCCTATATTTTTTAAACTATGAGAAATTGAAAGCTAATCTTTTGCATGGTGGGTAGAGCCATATAGATTTACATTTAAGAATTTTTCCAGCAAAATCTGAGGTGGTGACCTGGGGACCCCTAGGTGAGTTGGTATGGAATGACCCAATAATCTCTGTGCTGTCTTAACAGTAATCTCTGTGCTGTCATAGCAGTATTCTTTGTGCTGTTCTAACAGTAATCTCTCTGTGCGGTTGTAACAGTAATCTCTGTGCTGTCGTAAGAGTAATCTCTTGTACTGTCGTTACAGTAATCTCTGTGTTTTTATGAACGGTAATCTCTCTGTGCTGTTGTTACAGTAATCTCTGTGCTTTCGTAACAGTAATTTTTCTGTACAGTAGTAACAGTAGTATCTCTGTGCTGATGTAGCAGAAATCTCGGTGCTGTCCTGACAGTTATATGTCTGTGCTGGCGTAACGGTTCTGTCTCAGTTAGGAGTAATGGTAATATCTCAATTAGTCATAACAGTTTTCTCTCTCTTACAGTGGATCTGCTGTGATATCCGTTATCTGGACGTGTCGATCCTCGGGAAGTTTGCTGTGGTGATGGCTGACCCCCCGTGGGATATCCACATGGAGCTGCCGTACGGGACGCTGACCGATGACGAGATGAGGAAACTCAACATCCCTGTCCTTCAGGATGAGGGCTTCCTCTTTCTTTGGGTCACTGGCCGGTACTGCTCCCCACTCCGCCGGATCTTATACTGATCAATCCTGATGTTCAATCAGAAACTTAACTTCTCCAGATCATATAATGATCTGTCACAATGCATAGTCAGATTCTGTGCTTCTACAGATCTGATACTGATCAATCAATCTGTAATCATCATAAACTATTCTCACCCAGGTCTTATACTGATCAATCATGATGTTTATTTGTCATCTGTCCTCTTCCAGATTTTACTGATCAATCATAATGTACAATTAAAGCTGAAAGCAGCGTTGAACGGGCCCTCGCCCCCATGCGCACGTAGGGTTGTGGTGAGATCCTGACGGGTGCAGCTGTGCACTCACGACCATTGGACAGGTCAAGTGCCGGCCCCAACCTGAGGGAAAGTGTGGAGCGAATCGGACAAAGCTGAAGTAGTTATGATAAGTCGATACTTCATCCACCAGAAGGCGCTCAGAGTGTAACCAAATTTGGGCAGGTGCATTCAGGGGCAGACCCTAAGCACAAATGTGAAGTTTTGAGCAAATCGGCCAATTTCAACGTAAAATGTGGCATTTTCTGTTTCCATAAGGGGGCATGATCAGCTAGATTGTTTAGCAGCACATCGAGGCGTTCAGGGTGGGGCTTTTACCATGTACAGGAATTTTGAATCCATTTGGATGAAGTATGAGGGAGAGAGAGCAGCTGGAATGTGTTTGGCGAGGCATCTGAAATGGGGACACCATGACGGCCAGGCCCATTTAGGGACAGACATGCAGAGCTCTACGTTTGATCAGCATGGTCTCTTGATAATCTGAAATAAATATTAGGTTGATTGGACGGAATCGCGGGAGGAGTTCCTTAAAATGCAATATGTGGGAATCGGGCCAAAATGACTCAATAAAATCAAAATGGCTGACTTCCTGTTTGGAATTTACCGATGGTGACAGAGACTTTTTTTGTTCGAATTGGCAACGTACACATGTGTGCCAATTTTCATTTTCCTATTCCAAAAAAACCCCGATGGGGAGGGGTTTTTCAAAATTTCAAAAGGGCGTTATCGAGGCATTTTGCTGCCCTCATAGGCACCGCCCCAATCAGATATTGAAGCTCACCACCCTTGACTGGCATATCAATTGCATGATGATACGAATTCATTAAGAACATCAAAAACACAAACGTATTTTCATGGTGAGGGATCCATTGTCACCGCATCGCCACACGGATGCCATTACTCGAAGCATCACAGCATTCGTGAGGTAGTTTAAGCAACTTCTTCTACATGTTGTACAGGGGGAATAAAGTTGATGGGTTCAACTATATGTCATCAGTACAAGTGAAAGTAAAAACTGGTCACTTCCTGTTAGCGGCCACGTCCACTGACCTGCAGACCTGCAGAGCGCAACTTTTGATCAGGATGGTCTTTCAATGTTTTTTAATAAATCTGGTTTTGAATGGATGAAATCTCTAGGAGGAGTGCGTTAAAATACAATATGTGGCAATCAGGCAAAAATGACACGTTATAATCAAAATGGCCGACTTCCTGTTTGGAGTAGACAAATGATGTCAGTGACTTTTTTTTGCGTCTTGGCCAAATACACGGGTACCAATTTTCATCTTTCTACTCCAAAAAAACCCCTATGGGGAGGGGTTTTTGAAAATTTCAAGGGGGCGCTATCAAGGCATGTTGCTGCCCTCATGGGCAACGCCCCAATCAGATGTGAGAGCTCACCACCTTTGACCGGCAGATCAATTTCCATGATGATGCGAGTTCATTAAGAACATCAAAAACCCAAACGTGTTTTCATGGTGAGGGATCCATTCTCACTGCATCGCCACACGGACGCCATTACTCAAAGCATCACAGCATTCGTAAGGTAGTTTAAGCAACTTTCTCTACATGTTGTACAGGGGGAATAAAGTTGATGGGTTCGACTATGTGTCATCAGTACAAGTGAAAGTAAAAACTGGTCAGGTCAGAAGCTGCAGAGCTGTGCACTCTGCGTGCAAGTGATAGCTCAGGGGAAGAAATATCTGACCAAAACCGTAATGGCTCCGTAGCAGAGGAAATGTTTCTCGGGGAAGATGACATTACTCTTGACAGGTAAGCATCATATTATAACTTATATTTCATTATGTAATAATATTACGTTTATATTTTATTATTATTATTATTATTATTATTATAACATTACATTACGTATTATTTGCATCTGTCACTGAAGGTGGAAGGACGTCATGTTTTCACCGGAGTTGGTGATTCTGTTTGTTATTCTGTAATTCTGTGTAAAGGATTACGGAAAAATGATGTTATAATATTATGCTGATATTATTATGATTATATTATTACCATATAACGCATTATTACCTCCGTCACTGAAGGTGGAAGGAAGTTATTTTTTCGCCGGCGTTGGTTGTTGTGGGAATTTTAATTTTCATCCCTGTAAGAAATCAGAGTGAGACAAAGTAAGTAAATAGGATCCATTTTACTATGTGCCACATAGGGTCTTCGTTACAGGCAAGAACAAAGACAAAGGAATCTCTCCTTTGCATTGGATGTATGTAAAAGCACAAAGTCAGAATCTCCTCCCCTTGGGGTTTATATGCACAAATTTGAGTTTATGCCTCAGTAACCTTATAATTTTTAACATTTTTTATTTATCATATATTGTAAATAGTTTGCTATGGAAAGGTTATTTGTTTGTTTACATTTCATATAAAAAACATTTTTTACATAACAGCACTCGTTTTGACTTTTATATGCACAAATTTGAGTTTATGCTTCAGTAATTTTTACTTTTTTTATTTATCATATATTGTAAATAGTTTGCTGTGAGTTTGCTGCATAAAGGTTATTTGTTTGTTTACATTTCATATAAAAAAGCATTTTTTTATGTGCACAAATTTGAGTTTATGCTTCAGTAACTTTTATTCAGCAATATTGATAGTGAATCTGGATATGGGGTTGGATTCCTCACCTTTGTGTGAAAGTGTCACCTTTCATTAGAACCCAACATTATGACTGTACGTCGAAGCGTTCAAGAGTTATGCCCTTTTATCCTAGGTATGTGACCACGGTTATCCAAGGGTCCTTTTGGGGTCTCCAAATGGCCATTTTTGGAAACGCCTAGACATGGCCTTAGAAGAACATGTGTAAAATGCTCATTTTCTGTAGGATTGTTATCAAATTTGAACTGGAACTAAGTAAGACTTCATGCTGTGGTCCCATTGTGTTTTTCAGCTAATAAGTCCCAGCTGCTCTCATCTACAGGCATCTGTTTGCAAAAAAAAATTTTGGCGAGAGTAAAAACCTTCTACTTCAGTGTGTTCCAGCTTGGATTACTCAATGACAGTAGCACTTAGAATGTTTCTTTCAGTTGGGGGAAAAACTTCAGAATGTTTCCTTTCAAGTGAGACCATAACCATCCATATAGTTCAAACAGTTTAAGAACAGCGTTCAATTTACTTTGGGTATGCTTTTGATAGGCAAATTTTCCCGGAGTTTTAATTAATCTGCATTGAACACTCTGGTATGCTGATAATTTATCTGTACTGATCAGTATGTGCTGGTCATCAATCTGCATCAGGGATCATTAAATCAGGCCCTTAAGGTCCAATGAGTGATGGGGTCCCTCCCTCTCTTTTCCCGGAGGTCACGCATGAAGACAAACGGAACAATCAGAAGTGCCAGTGGTTCAGTGAATAATCAGGAGAAAAGATAGTCAGGTCTTTATCCAGTGGTTCAGTAAATAATCGGGAGAAAAGATAGTCAGGTATTTATCCAGTGGTTCAGTAAATCTTCAGGAGAAAAGATAGTCAGGTCTTTATCCAGTGGTTCAGTAAATAATCAGGAGAAAAGATAGTCAGGTCTTTATCCAGTGGTTCAGTAAATAATCAGGAGAAAAGATAGTCAGGTCTTTATCCAGTGGTTCAGTAAATAATCAGGAGAAAAGATAGTCAGGTCTTTATCCTGTGGTTCAGTAAATAATCAGGAAAAAATATAGTCAGGTCTTTATCCAGTGGTTCATTAAATAATCAGGGAGAAAAGATAGTCAGGTCTTTATCCAGTGGGTCAGTAAATAACCAGGAGAAAAGATAGTCAGGTCTTCATCCAGTGGTTCAGTAAATAATCAGGGAGAAAAGATAGTCAGGTCTTTATCCAGTGGTTCAGTAAATAATCAGGAGAAAAGATAGTCAGGTCTTTATCCAGTGGGTCAGTAAATAATCAGGAGAAAAGATAGTCAGGTCTTTATCCTGTGGTTCAGTAAATAATCAGGAAAAAATATAGTCAGGTCTTTATCCAGTGGTTCAGTAAATAATCAGGAGAAAAGATAGTCAGGTCTTTATCCAGTGGTTCAGTAAATAATCAGGAGAAAAGATAGTCAGGTCTTTATCCAGTGGGTCAGTAAATAACCAGGAGAAAAGATAGTCAGGTCTTCATCCAGTGGTTCAGTAAATAATTGGGAGTAAAGATAGTCAGGTCTTTATCCAGTGGTTCAGTAAATAATCAGGAGAAAAGATAGTCAGGTCTTTATCCAGTGGGTCAGTAAATAACCAGGAGAAAAGATAGTCAGGTCTTCATCCAGTGGTTCAGTAAATAATTGGGAGAAAAGATAGTCAGGTCTTCATCCAGTGGTTCATTAAATAATCAGAGAGAAAAGATAGTCAGGTCTTTATCCAGTGGTTCAGTAAATAATTGGGAGAAAAGATAGTCAGGTCTTTATCCAGTGGTTCAGTAAATAATTGGGAGAAAAGATAGTCAGGTCTTCATCCAGTGGTTCATTAAATAATCAGGGAGAAAAGATAGTCAGGTCTTTATCCAGTGGGTCAGTAAATAACCAGGAGAAAAGATAGTCAGGTCTTTATCCAGTGGGTCAGTAAATAACCAGGAGAAAAGATAGTCAGGTCTTCATCCAGTGGTTCAGTAAATAATCAGGAGAAAAGATAGTCAGGTCTTTATCCAGTGGGTCAGTAAATAACCAGGAGAAAAGATAGTCAGGTCTTCATCCAGTGGTTCAGTAAATAATCAGGAGAAAAGATAGTCAGGTCTTTATCCAGTGGGTCAGTAAATAATCAGGAGAAAAGATAGTCAGGTCTTTATCCAGTGGTTCAGTAAATAATCAGGAGAAAAGATAGTCAGGTCTTTATCCAGTGGGTCAGTAAATAACCAGGAGGTAAGATAGTCAGGTCTTCATCCAGTGGTTCAGTAAATAATTGGGAGAAAAGATAGTCAGGTCTTCATCCAGTGGTTCATTAAATAATCAGGGAGAAAAGATAGTCAGGTCTTTATCCAGTGGTTCAGTAAATAATTGGGAAAAAAGATAGTCAGGTCTTTATCCAGTGGTTCAGTAAATCTTCAGGAGAAAAGATAGTCAGGTCTTTATCCAGTGGTTCAGTAAATAATCAGGAGAAAAGATAGTCAGGTCTTTATCCAGTGGTTCAGTAAATAATCAGGAGAAAAGATAGTCAGGTCTTTATCCAGTGGTTCAGTAAATAATCAGGAGAAAAGATAGTCAGGTCTTTATCCTGTGGTTCAGTAAATAATCAGGAAAAAATATAGTCAGGTCTTTATCCAGTGGTTCATTAAATAATCAGGGAGAAAAGATAGTCAGGTCTTTATCCAGTGGGTCAGTAAATAACCAGGAGAAAAGATAGTCAGGTCTTCATCCAGTGGTTCAGTAAATAATCAGGGAGAAAAGATAGTCAGGTCTTTATCCAGTGGTTCAGTAAATAATCAGGAGAAAAGATAGTCAGGTCTTTATCCAGTGGGTCAGTAAATAATCAGGAGAAAAGATAGTCAGGTCTTTATCCTGTGGTTCAGTAAATAATCAGGAAAAAATATAGTCAGGTCTTTATCCAGTGGTTCAGTAAATAATCAGGAGAAAAGATAGTCAGGTCTTTATCCAGTGGTTCAGTAAATAATCAGGAGAAAAGATAGTCAGGTCTTTATCCAGTGGGTCAGTAAATAACCAGGAGAAAAGATAGTCAGGTCTTCATCCAGTGGTTCAGTAAATAATTGGGAGTAAAGATAGTCAGGTCTTTATCCAGTGGTTCAGTAAATAATCAGGAGAAAAGATAGTCAGGTCTTTATCCAGTGGGTCAGTAAATAACCAGGAGAAAAGATAGTCAGGTCTTCATCCAGTGGTTCAGTAAATAATTGGGAGAAAAGATAGTCAGGTCTTCATCCAGTGGTTCATTAAATAATCAGGGAGAAAAGATAGTCAGGTCTTTATCCAGTGGTTCAGTAAATAATTGGGAGAAAAGATAGTCAGGTCTTTATCCAGTGGTTCAGTAAATAATTGGGAGAAAAGATAGTCAGGTCTTCATCCAGTGGTTCATTAAATAATCAGGGAGAAAAGATAGTCAGGTCTTTATCCAGTGGGTCAGTAAATAACCAGGAGAAAAGATAGTCAGGTCTTTATCCAGTGGGTCAGTAAATAACCAGGAGAAAAGATAGTCAGGTCTTCATCCAGTGGTTCAGTAAATAATCAGGAGAAAAGATAGTCAGGTCTTTATCCAGTGGGTCAGTAAATAACCAGGAGAAAAGATAGTCAGGTCTTCATCCAGTGGTTCAGTAAATAATCAGGAGAAAAGATAGTCAGGTCTTTATCCAGTGGGTCAGTAAATAATCAGGAGAAAAGATAGTCAGGTCTTTATCCAGTGGTTCAGTAAATAATCAGGAGAAAAGATAGTCAGGTCTTTATCCAGTGGGTCAGTAAATAACCAGGAGAAAAGATAGTCAGGTCTTCATCCAGTGGGTCAGTAAATAATTGGGAGAAAAGATAGTCAGGTCTTCATCCAGTGGTTCATTAAATAATCAGGGAGAAAAGATAGTCAGGTCTTTATCCAGTGGTTCAGTAAATAATTGGGAAAAAAGATAGTCAGGTCTTTATCCAGTGGTTCAGTAAATAATTGGGAGAAAAGATAGTCAGGTCTTCATCCAGTGGTTCATTAAATAATCAGGGAGAAAAGATAGTCAGGTCTTTATCCAGTGGGTCAGTAAATAACCAGGAGAAAAGATAGTCAGGTCTTTATCCTGTGGGTCAGTAAATAATCAGGAGAAAAGATAGTCAGGTCTTTATCCAGTGGTTCAGTAAATAATCAGGAGAAAAGATAGTCAGGTCTTTATCCAGTGGGTCAGTAAATAACCAGGAGAAAAGATAGTCAGGTCTTCATCCAGTGGTTCAGTAAATAATTGGGAGTAAAGATAGTCAGGTCTTCATCCAGTGGTTCATTAAATAATCAGGGAGAAAAGATAGTCAGGTCTTTATCCAGTGGTTCAGTAAATAATTGGGAGAAAAGATAGTCAGGTCTTTATCCAGTGGTTCAGTAAATAATTGGGAGAAAAGATAGTCAGGTCTTCATCCAGTGGTTCATTAAATAATCAGGGAGAAAAGATAGTCAGGTCTTTATCCAGTGGGTCAGTAAATAACCAGGAGAAAAGATAGTCAGGTCTTTATCCAGTGGGTCAGTAAATAACCAGGAGAAAAGATAGTCAGGTCTTCATCCAGTGGTTCAGTAAATAATCAGGAGAAACGATAGTCAGGTCTTTATCCAGTGGGTCAGTAAATAATCAGGAGAAAAGATAGTCAGGTCTTTATCCTGTGGTTCAGTAAATAATCAGGAAAAAATATAGTCAGGTCTTTATCCAGTGGTTCATTAAATAATCAGGGAGAAAAGATAGTCAGGTCTTTATCCAGTGGGTCAGTAAATAACCAGGAGAAAAGATAGTCAGGTCTTCATCCAGTGGTTCAGTAAATAATTGGGAGAAAAGATAGTCAGGTCTTCATCCAGTGGTTCATTAAATAATCAGGGAGAAAAGATAGTCAGGTCTTTATCCAGTGGTTCAGTAAATAATTGGGAGAAAAGATAGTCAGGTCTTTATCCAGTGGTTCAGTAAATAATTGGGAGAAAAGATAGTCAGGTCTTCATCCAGTGGTTCATTAAATAATCAGGGAGAAAAGATAGTCAGGTCTTTATCCAGTGGGTCAGTAAATAACCAGGAGAAAAGATAGTCAGGTCTTTATCCAGTGGGTCAGTAAATAACCAGGAGAAAAGATAGTCAGGTCTTCATCCAGTGGTTCAGTAAATAATCAGGAGAAAAGATAGTCAGGTCTTTATCCAGTGGGTCAGTAAATAACCAGGAGAAAAGATAGTCAGGTCTTCATCCAGTGGTTCAGTAAATAATTGGGAGTAAAGATAGTCAGGTCTTTATCCAGTGGTTCAGTAAATAATCAGGAGAAAAGATAGTCAGGTCTTTATCCAGTGGGTCAGTAAATAACCAGGAGAAAAGATAGTCAGGTCTTCATGCAGTGGTTCAGTAAATAATTGGGAGAAAAGATAGTCAGGTCTTCATCCAGTGGTTCATTAAATAATCAGGGAGAAAAGATAGTCAGGTCTTTATCCAGTGGTTCAGTAAATAATTGGGAGAAAAGATAGTCAGGTCTTTATCCAGTGGTTCAGTAAATAATTGGGAGAAAAGATAGTCAGGTCTTCATCCAGTGGTTCATTAAATAATCAGGGAGAAAAGATAGTCAGGTCTTTATCCAGTGGGTCAGTAAATAACCAGGAGAAAAGATAGTCAGGTCTTTATCCTGTGGGTCAGTAAATAATCAGGAGAAAAGATAGTCAGGTCTTTATCCAGTGGTTCAGTAAATAATCAGGAGAAAAGATAGTCAGGTCTTTATCCAGTGGGTCAGTAAATAACCAGGAGAAAAGATAGTCAGGTCTTCATCCAGTGGTTCAGTAAATAATTGGGAGTAAAGATAGTCAGGTCTTTATCCAGTGGTTCAGTAAATAATCAGGAGAAAAGATAGTCAGGTCTTTATCCAGTGGGTCAGTAAATAACCAGGAGAAAAGATAGTCAGGTCTTCATCCAGTGGTTCAGTAAATAATTGGGAGAAAAGATAGTCAGGTCTTCATCCAGTGGTTCATTAAATAATCAGGGAGAAAAGATAGTCAGGTCTTTATCCAGTGGTTCAGTAAATAATTGGGAGAAAAGATAGTCAGGTCTTTATCCAGTGGTTCAGTAAATAATTGGGAGAAAAGATAGTCAGGTCTTCATCCAGTGGTTCATTAAATAATCAGGGAGAAAAGATAGTCAGGTCTTTATCCAGTGGGTCAGTAAATAACCAGGAGAAAAGATAGTCAGGTCTTTATCCAGTGGGTCAGTAAATAACCAGGAGAAAAGATAGTCAGGTCTTCATCCAGTGGTTCAGTAAATAATCAGGAGAAACGATAGTCAGGTCTTTATCCAGTGGTTCAGTAAATAATCAGGAGAAAAGATAGTCAGGTCTTTATCCTGTGGTTCAGTAAATAATCAGGAAAAAATATAGTCAGGTCTTTATCCAGTGGTTCATTAAATAATCAGGGAGAAAAGATAGTCAGGTCTTTATCCAGTGGGTCAGTAAATAACCAGGAGAAAAGATAGTCAGGTCTTCATCCAGTGGTTCAGTAAATAATCAGGGAGAAAAGATAGTCAGATCTTTATCCAGTGGGTCAGTAAATAACCAGGAGAAAAGATAGTCAGGTCTTTATCCTGTGGTTCAGTAAATAATCAGGAAAAAATATAGTCAGGTCTTTATCCAGTGGTTCATTAAATAATCAGGGAGAAAAGATAGTCAGGTCTTTATCCAGTGGGTCAGTAAATAACCAGGAGAAAAGATAGTCAGGTCTTTATCCAGTGGGTCAGTAAATAACCAGGAGAAAAGATAGTCAGGTCTTCATCCAGTGGTTCAGTAAATAATCAGGGAGAAAAGATAGTCAGGTCTTTATCCAGTGGTTCAGTAAATAATCAGGAGAAAAGATAGTCAGGTCTTTATCCAGTGGGTCAGTAAATAACCAGGAGAAAAGATAGTCAGGTCTTCATCCAGTGGTTCAGTAAATAATTGGGAGAAAAGATAGTCAGGTCTTCATCCAGTGGTTCATTAAATAATCAGGGAGAAAAGATAGTCAGGTCTTTATCCAGTGGTTCAGTAAATAATTGGGAGAAAAGATAGTCAGGTCTTTATCCAGTGGTTCAGTAAATAATTGGGAGAAAAGATAGTCAGGTCTTCATCCAGTGGTTCATTAAATAATCAGGGAGAAAAGATAGTCAGGTCTTTATCCAGTGGGTCAGTAAATAACCAGGAGAAAAGATAGTCAGGTCTTTATCCAGTGGGTCAGTAAATAACCAGGAGAAAAGATAGTCAGGTCTTCATCCAGTGGTTCAGTAAATAATCAGGAGAAACGATAGTCAGGTCTTTATCCAGTGGTTCAGTAAATAATCAGGAGAAAAGATAGTCAGGTCTTTATCCAGTGGGTCAGTAAATAACCAGGAGAAAAGATAGTCAGGTCTTCATCCAGTGGTTCAGTAAATAATTGGGAGAAAAGATAGTCAGGTCTTTATCCAGTGGTTCATTAAATAATCAGGGAGAAAAGATAGTCAGGTCTTTATCCAGTGGTTCAGTCAATAATTGGGAGAAAAGATAGTCAGGTCTTCATCCAGTGGTTCATTAAATAATCAGGGAGAAAAGATAGTCAGGTATTCATCCAGTGGTTCAGTAAATAATCAGGAGAAAAGATAGTCAGGTCTTTATCCAGTGGTTCATTAAATAATCAGGGAGAAAAGATAGTCAGGTCTTCATCCAGTGGTTCAGTAAATAGTTGGGAGAAAAGATAGTCAGGTCTTCATCCAGTGGTTCATTAAATAATCAGGGAGAAAAGATAGTCAGGTATTCATCCAGTGGTTCAGTAAATAATGAGGAGAAAAGATAGTCAGGTCTTTATCCAGTGGTTCAGTAAATAACCAGGAGAAAAGATAGTAAGGTCTTTATCCAGTGGTTCAGTTAATAATCAGGAGAAAAGATAGTCAGGTCTTTATCCAGTGGTTCAGTTAATAATCAGGAGAAAAGATAGTCAGGTCTTTATCCAGTGGGTCAGTAAATAACCAGGAGAAAAGATAGTCAGGTCTTTATCCAGTGGTTCAGTAAATAATCAGGAGAAACGATAGTCAGGTCTTTATCCAGTGGTTCAGTAAATAATCAGGAGAAAAGATAGTCAGGTCTTTATCCAGTGGTTCAGTAAATAATCAGGAAAAAAGATAGTCAGGTCTTTATCCAGTGGTTCAGTAAATAATCAGGAGAAACGATAGTCAGGTCTTTATCCAGTGGTTCAGTAAATAATCGGGAGAAAAGATAGTCAGGTCTTTATCCAGTGGTTCAGTAAATAATCAGGAGAAACGATAGTCAGGTCTTTATCCAGTGGGTCAGTAAATAATCAGGAGAAAAGATAGTCAGGTCTTTATCCAGTGGTTCAGTAAATAATCAGGAGAAACGATAGTCAGGTCTTTATCCAGTGGGTCAGTAAATAATCAGGAGAAAAGATAGTCAGGTCTTTATTAGCTCGCCGGGACGAATGTCCGAAGAGCTATTGTCGTACCCCCGGCGTCCGCGTCCGTGTCTTTAACGTTGCCCCCCGGTGAGCCTTGTTGTCTTTCTGACGACTCCTGTTAAAGTTGTGAGAGGGAATTAGCTTTTCCCCATGTCCATCTGTGGTCAGTTTGGCCCTGAGTTTTTTTTCCAAACCACTTTTAGGATTTTATTTTTCTCACCTGGCCTGTTTTCTCCATGAGAACCTGTGTACCTGATATTTTGAACTGATTCCATAAATATTTTTTGGAGATTTTGCCACTTTTCAACTAAGAAAATGAGTATTTGGGTGAATTATGTCAAGAGCTTTATTCCTAAACCACATGATAGATTGTTTTCAAACTTGGCATCACTGTCTGATTCGGTGCACCTGCAATTTTGAAAGTAACTTTACTCATATTTGTGAAGATTTGGTCGTTTTCAGTTTCGAAAATTCTGTTTTTGGGATGTCATTTGAGTGCGCACTATATGATGTTGGCCACTAGTTTTGAATGTTACACTGAATACAAGGGTCAGTTCTCAGTCCAGTCTCGGACAGGCACATCTGCACTGTGGATCTGAGCTCCTGACTTGATGATTTCTGATTTGTATCATGTTGCTTATATTCCAGAGCATCCAGTGTTTGACAATCTCTCTCTCTCCGCCCCCGTCCCCATCCCCGTCTCTCTGCAGTGCGATGGAGCTGGGCCGGGAGTGCCTGAGTCTGTGGGGGTGTGTGTTCTTCCTGCATTTATTCCATACCCTCAACATTCAGCTCGCTCATGATACACTTACTGTTTCAGCTCGCTCAGGACACACTGACTGTTTCAACTCACTCAGGATACACTTACTGTTTCAGCTCGCTCAGGATACACTTACTGTTTCAGCTCGCTCAGGATACACTTACTGTTTCAGCTCGCTCAGGACACACTGACTGTTTCAGCTCACTCAGGATACACTGACTGTTTTAGCTCACTCGGTATACACTGACTGTTTCTGCTCGCTCAGGATACACTGACTGTTTCAGCTCGCTCAAGATACACAGCCCTCAGTCTGTTACACCATCTTTCATCCTCCCCCTCAGCTCCTGCCCTCAGTCTGTTACACCATCTTTCATCCTCACCCTCAGCTCCTGCCCTCAGTCTGTTACACCATCTTTCATCCTCCCCCTCAGCTCCTGCCCTCAGTCTGTTACACCATCTTTCATCCTCCCCTTCAGCTCCTGCCCTCAGTCTGTTACACCATCTTTCATCCTCCCCTCAGCTCCTGCCCTCAGTCTGTTACACCATTTTTCATCCTCCCCTCAGCTCCTGCCCTCAGTCTGTTACACCATCTTTCATCCTCACTCTCAGCTCCTGCCCTCAGTCTGTTACACCATCTTTCATCCTCACTCTCAGCTCCTGCCCTCAGTCTGTTACACCATCTTTCATCCTCACCCTCAGCTCCTGCCCTCATTCTGTTACACCATCTTTCATCCTCCCCTTCAGCTCCTGCCCTCAGTCTGTTACACCATCTTTCATCCTCCCCCTCAGCTCCTGCCCTCAGTCTGTTACACCATCTTTCATCCTCCCCCCTCAGCTCCTGCCCTCAGTCCGTTACACCATCTTTCATCCTCCCCTCAGCTCCTGCCCTCAGTCTGTTACACCATCTTTCATCCTCCCCTCAGCTCCTGCCCTCAGTCTGTTACACCATTTTTCATCCTCCCCTCAGCTCCTGCCCTCAGTCTGTTACACCATCTTTCATCCTCACTCTCAGCTCCTGCCCTCAGTCTGTTACACCATCTTTCATCCTCACCCTCAGCTCCTGCCCTCATTCTGTTACACCATCTTTCATCCTCCCCTTCAGCTCCTGCCCTCAGTCTGTTACACCATCTTTCATCCTCCACCTCAGCTCCTGCCCTCAGTCTGTTACACCATCTTTCATCCTCACTCTCAGCTCCTGCCCTCAGTCTGTTACACCATCTTTCATCCTCCCCTCAGCTCCTGCCCTCAGTCTGTTACACCATCTTTCATCCTCACTCTCAGCTCCTGCCCTCAGTCTGTTACACCATCTTTCATCCTCACTCTCAGCTCCTGCCCTCAGTCTGTTACACCATCTTTCATCCTCACTCTCAGCTCCTGCCCTCAGTCTGTTACACCATCTTTCATCCTCCCCCTCAGCTCCTGCCCTCAGTCTGTTACACCATCTTTCATCCTCACTCTCAGCTCCTGCCCTCAGTCTGTTACACCATCTTTCATCCTCCCCTCAGCTCCTGCTGTCAGTCTGTTACACCATCTTTCATCCTCCCCTTCAGCTCCTGCCCTCAGTCTGTTACACCATCTTTCATCCTCCTCTTCAGCTCCTGCCCTCATTCTGAAACACCATCTTTCATCCTCACCCTCAGCTCCTGCCCTCAGTCTGGTACACCATATTTCATCCTCCCCTCAGCTCCTGCCCTCAGTCTGTTACACCATCTTTCATCCTCACCCTCAGCTCCTGCCCTCATTCTGTTACACCATCTTTCATCCTCCCCCTCAGGTCCTGCCCTCAGTCTGTTACACCATCTTTCATCCTCCCCCTCAGCTCCTGCTGTCAGTCTGTTTCACCATCTTTCATCCTCCCCCTCAGCTCCTGCGCTCAGTCTGTTACACCATCTTTCATCCTCCCCCTCAGCTCCTGCTGTCAGTCCGTTACACCATCTTTCATCCTCCCCTCAGCCTGTTACACCATCTTTCATCCTCACTCTCAGCTCCTGCCCTCAGTCTGTTACACCATCTTTCATCCTCACCCTCAGCTCCTGCCCTCATTCTGTTACACCATCTTTCAACCTCCCCTTCAGCTCCTGCCCTCAGACTGTTACACCATCTTTCATCCTCCTCTCAGCTCCTGCCCTCAGTCTGTTACACAATCTTTCATCCTCCCCCTCAGCTCCTGCCCTCAGTGTGTTACACCATTTTTCATCCTCCCCTTCAGCTCCTGCCCTCATTCTGTTACACCATCTTTCATCCTCCCCTTCAGCTCCTGCCCTCAGTCTGTTACACCATCTTTCATCCTCCCCTCAGCTCCTGCCCTCAGTCTGTTACACCATCTTTCATCCTCCCCTTCAGCTCCTGCCCTCAGTCTGTTACACCATTTTTCATCCTCTCCCTCAGCTCCTGCCCTCATTCTGTTACACTATCTTTCATCCTCCCCCTCATCTCCTGCCCTCAGTCTGTTACACCATCTTTCATTCTCCCCCTCAGCTCCCGCCCTCAGTCTGTTACACCATCTTTCATCCTCACCCTCAGCTCCTGCCCTCAGTCTGTTACACCATCTATCATCCTCCCCTTCAGCTCCTGCCCTCAGTCTGTTACACCATCTTTCATCCTCACCCTCAGCTCCTGCCCTCAGTCTGTTACACCATCTTTCATCCTCCCCTTCAGCTCCTGCCCTGAGTCTGTTAAACCATCTTTCATCCTCACCCTCAGCTCCTGCCCTCAGTCTGTTACACCATCTTTCATCCTCCCCTTCAGCTCCCGCCCTCAGTCTGTTACACCATCTTTCATCCTCACCCTCAGCTCCTGCCCTGAGTCTGTTACACCATCTTTCATCCTCCCCTTCAGCTCCCGCCCTCAGTCTGTTACACCATCTTTCATCCTCACCCTCAGCTCCTGCCCTCAGTCTGTTACACCATCTTTCATCCTCCCCTTCAGCTCCTGCCCTGGGTCTGTTACACCATCTTTCATCCTCACCCTCACCCCCTGCCCTCAGTCTGTTCCACCATCTTTCATCCTCCCCTTCAGCTCCCGCCCTCAGTCTGTTACACCATCTTTCATCCTCACCCTCAGCTCCTGCCCTGAGTCTGTTACACCATCTTTCATCCTCCCCTTCAGCTCCCGCCCTCAGTCTGTTACACCATCTTTCATCCTCACCTTCAGCTCCTGCCCTCAGTCTGTTACACCATCTATCATCCTCCCCTTCAGCTCCTGCCCTCAGTCTGTTACACCATCTTTCATCCTCCCCCTCAGCTCCTGCCCTCAGTCTGTTACACCATCTTTCATCCTCCCCTTCAGCTCCTGCCCTCAGTCTGTTACACCATCTTTCATCCTCCCCTTCAGCTCCTGCCCTCAGTCTGTTACACCATCTTTCATCCTTCCCTTCAGGTCCTGCCCTCAGTCTGTTACACCATCTGTCATGCTCCCCCTCAGCTCCTGCCCTCAGTATGTTACACCATCTTTCATCCTCCCCGTCAGGTCCTGCCCTCAGTCTGTTACACCATCTTTCATCCTCCCCCTCAGCTCCTGCTGTCAGTCTGTTACACCATCTTTCATCCTCCCCCTCAGCTCCTGCTGTCAGTCTGTTACACCATCTTTCATCCTCCCCCTCAGCTCCTGCGCTCAGACTGTTACACCATCTTTCTTCCTCCCCCTCAGGTCCTGCCCTCAGTCTGTTACACCATCTTTCATCCTCACCCTCAGCTCCTGCTGTCAGCCTGTCACACCATCATTCCTCCTCCCCCTCAACTCCTGCGCTCAGTCTGTTACACCATCTTTCATCCTCCCCCTCAGCTCCTGCTGTCAGTCCGTTACACCATCTTTCATCCTCCCCCCTCAGCTCCTGCCCTCAGTCTGTTACACCATATTTCATCCTCACTCTCAGCTCCTGCTGTCAGTCTGTTACACCATCTTTCATCCTCCCCCTCAGATCCTGCCCTCAGTCTGTTACACCATCTTTCATCCTCCCCTTCAGCTCCTGCCCTCAGTCTGTTACACCATCTTTCATCCTCACCCTCAGCTCCTGCTGTCAGTCTGTTACACCATCTTTCATCCTCACCCTCAGCTCCTGCCCTCAGTCTGTTACACCATCTTTCATCCTCACCCTCAGCTCCTGCTGTCAGTCTGTTACATCATCTTTCATCCTCCCCCTCAGCTCCTTCTGTCAGTCTAATACACCATCTTCCATCTTCCCCCTCAGCCCCTGCCCTCAGTCTGTTACACCATCTTTCCTCCTCCCCCTCAGGTCCTGCCCTCAGTCTGTTACACCATCTTTCATCCTCACCCTCAGCTCCTGCTGTCAGTTTGTTTCACCATCTTTCATCCTCCCCCTCAGCTCCTGCGCTCAGTCTGTTACACCATCTTTCATCCTCCCCCTCAGCTCCTGCTGTCAGTCCGTTACACCATCTTTCATCCTCCCCTCAGCCTGTTCCACCATCTTTCATCCTCCCCCTCAGCTCCTGCCCTCAATCTGTTACACCATCTTTCATCCTCCCCCTCAGCTCCTGCCCTCATTCTGTTACACCATCTTTCAACCTCCCCCTCAGCTCCTGCCCTCATTCTGTTACACCATCTTTCATCCTCCTCTCAGCTCCTGCCCTCAGTCTGTTACAACATCTTTCATCCTCCCCCTCAGCTCCTGCCCTCAGTCTGTTACACCATTTTTCATCCTCCCCTTCAGCTCCTGCCCTCATTCTCTTACACCATCTTTCATCCTCCCCTTCAGCTCCTGCCCTCAGTCTGTTACACCATCTTTCATCCTCCCCTCAGCTCCTGCCCTCAGTCTGTTACACCATCTTTCATCCTCCCCTTCAGCTCCTGCCCTCAGTCTGTTACACCATCTTTCATCCTCTCCCTCAGCTCCTGCCCTCATTCTGTTACACTATCTTTCATCCTCCCCCTCAGGTCCTGCCCTCAGTCTGTTACACCATCTTTCATCCTCCCCTCAGCTCCTGCCCTCAGTCTGTTACACCATCTTTCATCCTCCCCCTCATCTCCTGCCCTCAGTCTGTTACACCATCTTTCATCCTCACCCTCAGCTCCTGCTGTCAGTCTGTTACACCATCTTTCATCCTCACCCTCAGCTCCTGCCCTCAGTCTGTTACACCATCTATCATCCTCCCCTTTAGCTCCTGCCCTCAGTCTGTTACACCATCTTTCATCCTCACCCTCAGCTCCTGCCCTCAGTCTGTTACACCATCTTTCATCCTCCCCTTCAGCTCCTGCCCTGAGTCTGTTACACCATCTTTCATCCTCACCCTCAGCTCCTGCCCTCAGTCTGTTACACCATCTTTCATCCTCCCCTTCAGCTCCCGCCCTCAGTCTGTTACACCATCTTTCATCCTCACCCTCAGCTCCCGCCCTGAGTCTGTTACACCATCTTTCATCCTCCCCTTCAGCTCCCGCCCTCAGTCTGTTACACCATCTTTCATCCTCACCCTCAGCTCCTGCCCTCAGTCTGTTCCACCATCTTTCATCCTCCCCTTCAGCTCCCGCCCTCAGTCTGTTACACCATCTTTCATCCTCACCCTCAGCTCCTGCCCTGAGTCTGTTACACCATCTTTCATCCTCCCCTTCAGCTCCCGCCCTCAGTCTGTTACACCATCTTTCATCCTCACCCTCAGCTCCTGCCCTCAGTCTGTTACACCATCTATCATCCTCCCCTTCAGCTCCTGCCCTCAGTCTGTTACACCATCTTTCATCCTCCCCCTCAGCTCCTGCCCTCAGTCTGTTACACCATCTTTCCTCCTCCCCTTCAGCTCCTCCCCTCAGTCTGTTACACCATCTTTCATCCTCACCCTCAGCTCCTGCCCTCAGTCTGTTACACCATCTTTCATCCTCCCCCTCAGGTCCTGCCCTCAGTCTGTTACACCATCTGTCATGCTCCCCCTCAGCTCCTGCCCTCAGTATGTTACACCATCTTTCATCCTCCCCCTCAGGTCCTGCCCTCAGTCTGTTACACCATCTTTCATCCTCACCCTCAGCTCCTGCTGTCAGTCTGTTACACCATCTTTCATCCTCCCCCTCAGCTCCTGCTGTCAGTCTGTTACACCATCTTTCATCCTCCCCCTCAGCTCCTGCGCTCAGTCTGTTACACCATCTTTCATCCTCCCCCTCAGGTCCTGCCCTCAGTCTGTTACACCATCTTTCATCCTCACCCTCAGCTCCTGCTGTCAGTCTGTTACACCATCTTTCATCCTCCCCCTCAGCTCCTGCGCTCAGTCTGTTACACCATCTTTCATCCTCCCCCTCAGCTCCTGCTGTCAGTCCGTTACACCATCTTTCATCCTCCCCCCTCAGCTCCTGCCCTCAGTCTGTTACACCATATTTCATCCTCACTCTCAGCTCCTGCTGTCAGTCAGTTACACCATCTTTCATCCTCCCCCTCAGATCCTGCCCTCAGTCTGTTACACCATCTTTCATCCTCCCCTTCAGCTCCTGCCCTCAGTCTGTTACACCATCTTTCATCCTCACCCTCAGCTCCTGCTGTCAGTCTGTTACACCATCTTTCATCCTCACCCTCAGCTCCTGCCCTCAGTCTGTTACACCATCTTTCATCCTCACTCTCAGCTCCTGCCCTCAGTCTGTTACACCATCTTTCATCCTCCCCTTCAGCTCCTGCTGTCAGTCTGTTACACCATCTTTCATCCTCCCCCTCAGCTCCTGCCCTCAGTCTGTTACACCATCTTTAATCCTCCCCCTCAGCTCCTGCCCTCATTCTGTTACACCATCTTTCATCCTCCCCTCAGCTTCTGCTGTCAGTCCGTTACACCATCTTTCATCCTCCCCTTCAGCTCCTGCCCTCAGTCTGTTACACGTTCTGTCATCCTCACCCTCAGCTCCTGCGCTCAGTCTGTTACACCATCTTTCATCCTTCCCTTCAGCTCCTGCCCTCAATCTCTTTCACCATCTTTCATCCTTTCCCTCAGCTCCTGCCCTCAGTCTGTTACACCATCTTTCATCCTCCCCCTCAGCTCCTGCCCTCAGTCTGTTACACCGTCTTTCATCCTCCCCCTCAGCTCCTGCCCTCAGTCTGTTACACCATCTTTCATCCTCCCCCTCAGCTCCTGCCCTCAGTCTGTTACACCATCTTTCATCCTCCCTCTCAGCTCCTGCCCTCATTCTGTTACACCATCTTTCATCCTCCCCTCAGCTCCTGCTGTCAGTCCGTTACACCATCTTTCATCCTCCCCCTCAGCTCCTGCCCTCAGTCTGTTACACCATCTTTCATCCTCACCCTCAGCTCCTGCCCTCAGTCTGTTACACCATTTTTCATCCTCCCCTTCAGCTCCTGCCCTCAGTCTGTTACACCATCTTTCATCCTCCCCTCAGCTCCTGCCCTCAGTCTGTTACACCATTTTTCATCCTTCCCTTCAGCTCCTGCCCTCAGTCTGTTACACCATCTTTCATCCTCCCCTCAGCTCCTGCCCTCAGTCTGTTACACCATTTTTCATCCTTCCCTTCAGCTCCTGCCCTCAGTCTGTTACACCATTTTTCATCCTTCCCTTCAGCTCCTGCCCTCAGTCTGTTACACCATCTTTCATCCTCCCCTTCAGCTCCTGCCCTCTGTCTGTTACACCATCTTTCATCCTCACTCTCAGCTCCTGCCCTCAGTCTGTTACACCATCTTTCATCCTCACTCTCAGCTCCTGCCCTCAGTCTGTTACACCATCTTTCATCCTCCCCTCAGCTCCTGCCCTCAGTCTGTTACACCATCTTTCATCCTCCCCCTCAGCTCCTGCCCTCACTCTGTTCCACCATTTTTCATCCTTCCCTTCAGCTCCTGCCCTCAGTCTGTTACACCATCTTTCTTCCTTCCCTTCAGCTCCTGCCCTCAGTCTGTTACACCATCTTCCATCCTCACTCTCAGCTCCTGCCCTCAGTCTGTTACACCATCTTTCATCCTCCCCCTCAGCTCCTGCCCTCAGTCTGTTACACCATCTTTCATCCTCACTCTCAGCTCCTGCCCTCAGTCTGTTACACCATCTTTCATCCTTCCCTTCAGCTCCTGCTCTCAGTCTGTTACACCATCTTTCATCCTTCCCTTCAGCTCCTGCCCTCAGTCCGTTACACCATCTTTCATCCTCCCCTTCAGCTCCTGCCCTCAGTCCGTTACACCATCTTTCATCCTCCCCTTCAGCTCCTGCCCTCAGTCCGTTACACCATCTTTCATCCTCCCCTTCAGCTCCTGCCCTCAGTCCGTTACACCATCTTTCATCCTCCCCTTCAGCTCCTGCCCTCAGTCTGTTACACCATCTTTCATCCTCACTCTCAGCTCCTGCCCTCAGTCTGTTACACCGTCTTTCATCCTCACCCTCAGCTCCTGCCCTCAGTCTGTTACACCATCTTTCATCCTCCCCTCAGCTCCTGCTGTCAGTCTGTTACACCATCTTTCATCCTCACTCTCAGCTCCTGCGCTCAGTCTGTTACACCATCTTTCATCCTCCCCTTCAGCTCCTGCCCTCAGTCTGTTACACCATCTTTCATCCTCCCCCTCAGCTCCCGCCCTCAGTCTGTTACACCATCTTTCATCCTCCCCCTCAGCTCCTGCCCTCAGTCTTTTACACCATCTTTCATCCTCACCCTCAGCTCCTGCCCTCAGTCTGTTATACCATCTTTCATCCTCCCCCTCAGCTCCTGCCCTCAGTGTGTTACACCATCTTTCATCCTCCCCCTCAGCTCCTGCCCTCAGTCTGTTACACCATCTTTCATCCTCACCCTCAGCTCCTGCCCTCATTCTGTTTCACCATCTTTCATCCTCCCCTCAGCTCCTGCCCTCAGTCTGTTACACCATCTTTCATCCTCACCCTCAGCTCCTGCCCTCAGTCTGTTACACCATCTTCCATCCTCCCCCTCAGCTCCTGCCCTCAGTCTGTTACACCATCTTTCATCCTCACCCTCAGCTCCTGCCCTCATTCTGTTACACCATCTTTCATCCTCCCCTTCAGCTCCTGCCCTCAGTCTGTTACACCATCTTTCATCCCCACCCTCAGCTCCTGCCGTCATTCTGTTACACCATCTTTCATCCTCACTCTCAGCTCCTGCGCTCAGTCTGTTTTCACCATCTTTCATCCTCCCCTTCAGCTCCTGCCCTCAGTCTGTTACACCATCTTTCATCCTCCCCTTCAGCTCCTGCCCTCAGTCTGTTACACCATCTTTCATCCTCACCCTCAGCTCCTGCCCTCAGTCTGTTACACCATCTTTCATCCTCACCTTCAGCTCCTGCCCTCAGTCTGTTACACCATCTTTCATCCTCACTCTCAGCTCCTGCCCTCATTCTGTTACATCATCTTTCATCCTCCCCTTCAGCTCCTGCCCTCAGTCTGTTACACCATCTTTCATCCTCACCCTCAGCTCCTGCCCTCATTCTGTTACACCATCTTTCATCCTCCCCTCTGCTCCTGCCCTCAGTCTGTTACACCATCTTCCATCCTCCCCCTCAGCTCCTGCCCTCAGTCTGTTACACCATCTTTCATCCTCCCCCTCAGCTCCTGCCCTCATTCTGTTACATCATCTTTCATCCTCCCCTTCAGCTCCTGCCCTCAGTCTGTTACACCATCTTTCATCCTCACCCTCAGCCCCTGCCCTCATTCTGTTACACCATCTTTCATCCTCCCCTCTGCTCCTGCCCTCAGTCTGTTACACCATCTTCCACCCCCCCCCTCAGCTCCTGCCCTCAGCCTGTTACACCATCTTTCATCCTCTCTCTCAGCCCCTGCCCTCATTCTGTTACCTCATCTTTCATCCTCCCCTTCAGCTCCTGCCCTCAGTCTGTTACACCATCTTTCATCCTCCCCCTCAGCTCCTGCCCTCATTCTGTTACACCATCTTTCATCCTCCCCTCTGCTCCTGCCCTCAGTCTGTTACACCATCTTCCATCCTCCCCCTCAGCTCCTGCCCTCATTCTGTTACACCATCTTTCATCCTCACTCTCAGCTCCTGCCCTCATTCTGTTACATCATCTTTCATCCTCCCCTTCAGCTCCTGCCCTCAGTCTGTTACACCATCTTTCATCCTCACCCTCAGCTCCTGCCCTCATTCTGTTACACCATCTTTCATCCTCCCCTTCAGCTCCTGCCCTCAGTCTGTTACACCATCTTTCATCCCCACCCTCAGCTCCTGCCCTCATTCTGTTACACCATCTTTCATCCTCACTCTCAGCTCCTGCGCTCAGTCTGTTACACCATCTTTCATCCTCCCCTTCAGCTCCTGCCCTCAGTCTGTTACACCATCTTTCATCCTCCCCTTCAGCTCCTGCCCTCAGTCTGTTACACCATCTTTCATCCTCACCCTCAGCTCCTGCCCTCAGTCTGTTACACCATCTTTCATCCTCACCCTCAGCTCCTGCCCTCAGTCTGTTACACCATCTTTCATCCTCCCCTCAGCTCCTGCCCTCAGTCTGTTACACCATCTTTCATCCTCCCCCTCAGGTCCTGCCCTCATTCTGTTACCCCCTCTTTCATCCTCCCCTTCCGCTCCTGCCCTCAGTCTGTTCCACCCTCTTTCATCCTCCCCTTCAGCTCCTGCCCTCAGTCTGTTACACCATCTTTCATCCTCCCCTTCAGCTCCTGCCCTCAGTCTGTTACACCATCTTTCATCCTCCCCCTCAGCTCCTGCCCTCAGTCTGTTACACCATCTTTCATCCTCCCCTTCAGCTCCTGCCCTCAGTCTGTTACACCATCTTTCATCCTCCCCCTCAGCTCCTGCCCTCATTCTGTTACACCATCTTTCATCCTCACTCTCAGCTCCTGCCCTCAGTCTGTTACACCATCTTTCATCCTCACTCTCAGCTCCTGCCCTCATTCTGTTACATCATCTTTCATCCTCCCCTTCAGCTCCTGCCCTCAGTCTGTTACACCATCTTTCATCCTCACCCTCAGCTCCTGCCCTCATTCTGTTACACCATCTTTCATCCTCCCCTCTGCTCCTGCCCTCAGTCTGTTACACCATCTTCCATCCTCCCCCTCAGCTCCTGCCCCCACTCTGTTACACCATCTTCCACCCTCCCCCTCAGCTCCTGCCCTCAGTCTGTTACACCATCTTTCATCCTCCCCTTCAGCTCCTGCCCTCAGTCTGTTACACCATCTTTCATCCTCACTCTCAGCTCCTGCCCTCAGTCTGTTACACCGTCTTTCATCCTCACCCTCAGCTCCTGCCCTCAGTCTGTTACACCATCTTCCATCCTCCCCCTCAGCTCCTGCCCTCAGTCTGTTACACCATCTTTCATCCTCACTCTCAGCTCCTGCCCTCAGTCTGTTACACCATCTTTCATCCTCACTCTCAGCTCCTGCCCTCAGTCTGTTACACCATCTTTCATCCTCACCCTCAGCTCCTGCCCTCATTCTGTTACACCATCTTTCATCCTCCCCTTCAGCTCCTGCCCTCAGTCTGTTACACCATCTTTCATCCTCCCCCTCAGCTCCTGCCCTCAGTCTGTTACACCATCTTTCATCCTCACTCTCAGCTCCTGCCCTCAGTCTGTTACACCATCTTTCATCCTCACCCTCAGCTCCTGCCCTCATTCTGTTACACCATCTTTCATCCTCCCCTCTGCTCCTGCCCTCATTCTGTTACACCATCTTTCATCCTCACCCTCAGCTCCCGCCCTCAGTCCGGTACACCGATCACACGACGATCTAATACAATGTAATTCAGCTCCATCTGTCATTCTCTCCTGATCAGATCTGCGCAGGCGGTGCCATGTCGGGTCAGAAAACGATTTGGTGTTTTTGCCTTGTAACAAATTAAATGAAGCTGACCTTTGACCTGCGTATTCATGTTGTCCTCTCCGTAAGCGACTCAGGCACTCCTCTGACATTGTCTGCTGTCATCATGGTATCATATCCTGTTTCAGTGTGAGATACAGAACTCCTCCGTGAGGCAGTAGTCAGATATACGGTGTGATTCTGTATGAGGGCAGCGGAGGCGTTGGGTGTTACAGCAGCCCTGTCCTGTGTCTGTCCCACACAGCGTCACACATCTCTCTCTCTCTCTCTCTCTCTCTCTCTCGCAGGTATGAGCGTGTGGATGAGATCATCTGGGTAAAGACCAATCAGCTGCAGAGAATAATCCGCACTGGGAGGACAGGGCACTGGCTCAACCACGGCAAGGAGCACTGCCTGGTGAGTCTGTGTGTGTGCATCAGTGTGTGACCGTCTGTGTGTGTTAGTATGTGAGGGTACTTGGTTAATTACTCTTGCTGGCACTGAGAATCCCCACGAGTATAGTAATGTCTGGAAAATTGCATCATGGGTACATTTTAGGGTGCCGGTGAGGGAAAGGGTGGAGGGGTTGCTTTGGGTGGGAGGTTATGATTGGGCATATGGTTATTACTGGGTCTAGTTTTAAGTTTAGGTGCTGGAGTTAGGCTCTCAGGCGTAGCTGGGCTGGCTCACTCAGTGAAGGTTCGGTTTGCGGTGCAGGACTGACTAACATGGCATCGGATGAAATCCCGCCGTGCCTGTGCTGACTCGGGCTGGGTTCAAAAAATCAATTTTCCAACTCGGATTGATTTTTTTTTTTTTTAATTTAAATTTTCGATATCGATTAATTTTATTCAAAGATTGATCTTTCATTAATGCATTTCCATCTCGCTGGCGAATATTCAATAACTGATCCGAGACTGCCATCTAGTGATAAAATATTGTTCTGCCTGCATAAATTTGCAGCTCCATGTCTGCTGACGGACACGTCTGCACAACACCGTTGTTCTTCTCGAACACGACACATCCTCATAATCCTAAAATGATGAATTACATTCATATTTTAATTTGTAATGAGCAGCATAGTGGCCAGTGTGAAAGTAACGAAGTAAAAGTATAGTTTTTATTACCCCTCAGCCCTCAAGGCTGACGGGGTATTGCTATCCTTCGTGCGGTTGGGCGGCGGGCGGGCGTCTCCAAAAAATTCGACATCGGGCTGAGGGGTATTCCGTGCATTGCACGCCTTTTTTCTTTTAAATGTAGTGGAGTTACAAACAAAAAGAACCACTTCGCACATCTATTGAGTAAGACAGGTGCGTTGGAGAGAGAAGACAAAAATAACTAAAGAATTCCCGCACACTGTCCAACTTGCAATATGTAATTTATTTGCAACGTTTTGGTACTAGACCTTCATCAGGCAAACATTTTTTTGGGCATGTGTGCGGGAATTCTTTGGTTATAAATGTAGTAGAGTAAAAGTCCCAGTTCAAAAAAAAAAAAAACTGAAGTACAAATCCTCAAAAAAAAAGTACTTAAGTAATACATTTCCCGATCTAACGGATAATAATGAATAAGTTAATTGCAGGTAGAGTTATTTTGACTGTGTGTCGTATAAATGTACATCAAGCAGTGTTTCATTGATAGAAAGCCTGCTGCAAATGCGAAACTACCTGTTGACGATAAAAATGTACAGTGATCCGTACGTAACTGCAGTGGACACGACTCACGCACGGAACGGTAAATTGAGTCCGGATTTTCAAGCTACAAGTAATGATGAGAGAACAAAGTCAACGTCGTATATACATTTCGGTATCAGATCTTTATTTTAAGCTCAACTGCATGTGTTGAGAGATATATTTCAAATAACAGCGCAGGGTGGAAGTTTAGTAATAAAATGTGCCAATTTTCAACCACCATTTCAACCAGTTTTCAACTAAAAAAAATGCAATATTATTTTCTTTGTTGAATGTATAGTAATATTTATTTCTGTACAGTGGAACATGTCCATGTGGGGTAGTTTGGGCATGGATATTGGTTTAAATTCAATAACATTTACTGGAAAATGAACTTGCAAAGTGAAGCGTGTAATATTGACCCAGTTTCAGAGAATAATAGTCTACTGACTGTTAAGTCTATGATGCACTTCATTATGTTGACTGATCAAATGTGTTGGTCAATAAAAAGTATTTTCAGGAAACAAGTTTGGGGTCACTTTTTAGTGTGAACTTTAATATTTTAAATATTGTGCCTACTTAGAAGGTTACTTATTAATAATGCAACTGAAAGTATAATTTCTGCCATTAGTTCTCCAAGACTCCCTTTCATATTCAAGCAAAACAGGTACTGAAGCTGAAATATCCTTTAACGAATCAATATTGGATCAAATCGGAAATCGAATCGAATCGGGACCTTGTGAATCGAAATCGAATCCATTGGGGAAATCAGTGGCAATACCCAGCCCTAGTGCTGACCGTGATCTGCAGCCTCATGGGAGCGGTGCTGCTCGGGAATATGGGAGAGATGCAGCTGCTTTGGGTTTGCGTCACTCAGAGATAGGGACTTGCACTTGCCACTTGGACTTGAGTCGCACTTAAGTCGCACGCACAGTGACTTGAGACTTGACTTGAGTCTCGACGTCAAAAGACTTCAGACTCGACTCTGACTCGAGGTTCGGGACTCATGAACAATCTTTTTTCTTTTGTGCAGCAACAAAGCCTGACGGGTCTGCCAAGCTGATTCTCATTTCATTCTTAAGCCCTATTTGGATGGGATTAGTTTGACTTGGTGAGATGTGGTAATGTAATTATTATCAGGAATTTTAGTCCCTTCCCAGTAATCATTGCGGAGATTCTCGGTAAAATTTATGGCCGCTTAAATCTTCTGTAAAACGCTCCACAGACGGTGTCCTAGGCAATATTAATCCCGTGCGAATGCGACCCTGTGTAAATGTAGAAATGATGTATGTAAATATTCGGTCATATCCTGTTTTAAAGTATTTTTCCTCCCTTTTTCATCGAAGATGGATGTGCTTGAAGAAGCACTCGGTTTAGCGGTTGCCAATAGTCCGACGCATTCTTTATTCGATATAAGACGAAGACAAATTTAAAGAAGGTCGAAGGCACCCCCCAGAGGAGCGAGAATTCTGGTTTTAGGTCGTCCTAAATGTCAATACATAATCATTATACATGATCTTGCTTTTGGGAAAACGTTCTAGACTAACCCTTTTTTATTATTGTTATTATTATTATTATTATCCTTCAGCACATGTCGACAGGGGAGTGACGGCGTAGCGTGTACCGAGTTAAGCCACTTTTACACCAGACGCAAAACAAATTTTTCGCCCGACAGATTGCATTCAAAGTCAACACAAAGACGCGAAGCGCGTCTTTGTAATTTAATCTATCGTGTGAAAAATTTGTTTCGCTTTCGGTGTAAAAGCAGCCTTACTCCTCCTACTTCTGACAGAAGTACTGAGATTTCTTGTCTCATGTGAATAGGCCTTTCCTGTTATCAGACAACCTTTGGTAAAGTTACTTTACCCCAAGTCCCCACGTTCAACAAATCCTGTCTGAATAGGGTTTTAAAGCATTTGAACTGATAGTGTGAAATATTACAGTTAATGTTATTATAAGGAAAAACACAAGTAATGTTTTTCAATGAAAAGGTTTTATTGTCGTCTTTTTATCTTACCGGCCCCATGGGCCGATAAGCTATTGTCGTGGTGTGGCGTCCGTCATCTGTCGTCCGGAACATTTTTGATTTGGCCTGATGAATTTTGTGTAAATTTGTCATAACATACTACTAGACTATATCTCCAGACGTTTTTTTTTCCTTCAGATTTTTGATTGAATGTTTTTTGTCCTTTTTTTGGGCCCTTGAAATTTTGGCCCCAATTTTAAAGATAGGACTGAGAAATTTTAAAATTATTTCTCAAAAACTGCACGATAAATTTTTTTCTAAATCAGGAAATCAACTTTCCTTGGTACCATCAATGTACAGTGCAAGCGCCATATTGATAGAATTGACGGAAATGGGTCTAGTGGGGGCGCTGTAGTTTATGAACATGCAAGACGGCCTGTGGAGGCCAAATGGTTGCAGATAGAGATTAAGTTTGTATTATCGACCTTTAGGAAGTCATACATGACCTATATTTGGGCTGTGTTAAAGTTGACCTCAGATGACCCCGAAAGGTCAAACTTGGGGTCTAGCAAAATGTTACAATTTTCAGAGGCTCGAGGCTTGAAAATGTTGAAGATTGGGAACAAATATGTATTGAACACTTATAGGGGCATATATTACATTTCTTTTGGTGGCCTTGAACTTCACCGTTGGTGACCTTTGAAGGTCAAACTTCTCATGGTGAAATTTAAATGATTTATATCAGCAAAATTATAACAGTGTACAAAAGTATTGTTGGTAGATTAATAAAAAACCAAGAACGTTGTCCCGATGAAGAAGTTGACTCCGATGTTCGTGGCAAAAGCAGGAAAGAGTTTATTACACAGCCGGCCGTGAGAACAACAGCGTGATGCAAAGTTCCAAAATTCCTTCATTTTGTAAGAAACTTTATACATGTTAAAGTACAGACATTTGCATATGATTTCTTTAATGTTATCAGAAGTTGTTGCTGATTGGTTCCAGGGTTTACACATTGATAAAAAGCAATACTCTACAATTGGGCCTCTCCTGAATCACCCAACTGAGAGATGCTAGTGCCTATTGTCCTGTTGGAACTGAAGACAAACAGAGATTCAAGCTGGAAGTCGCAAATAGGCGATATGTCCTGCCGGACCTGACGGCTTCTCTTTATCTCCTAATACACATTCATTACCCATTGATCAAACAGTCTGGCTCACCTCATATTGCCAATACCCAAAAATTCTGTTTCCCAACAGTCCCTACTTTTTGACCCAACAGACAACGAATGATGAGGTCAACTTTACAGTCAAATAGTTAAAAAGAAAATTACAAGAGTGATGGCAGATTAATTTCTAATGACAAAATATCTAAAGCAACAACTTCACACCGATACCAGGCCAGAGACCAAGAAAGCAAGCCAGAGGCGACAGTGGCAAGGAAAAACTCCCCAGTTAAGTGGGAGAAACCTTGGACAGACCCAGGCTCTCGAGGCCCAATGTCATCTGTCAATGACCGGCACTGGAAGGCTGTATGAAATAGACATGAGTATGAGATGTAGAGGACCCATTGTTAGTGATCGGCTGTGCATAAAAGAAAAGAACAGGCAAGAAGTGTCAAAGGAACATTTTAAAAATAGATCATGTACATGGCCTATTACCAAGTACAGGCACTGCTACTTAGAGTCCACAGACATAACAGCTCTGATTTATTGGAATGTTTGGCTGTCATGTGTACTGGTCGCATATGTGAATGCCATTATTGTCAATGGCACAAGTCCTTTTGAATTCTACAACAATGAGCTGTATGATGAGCAACATTGTTGTGGTGGGTTGTCTTGTGCAGTATTCTTCTGGCACAGGAGTTTGCGGCAGCGTGGTCCGAAAGCTCAGCGTCATGTCCACGGCAGCGTGGTCTGGTGCAGGTGTCCTCAGCAGTATGGTCAGGTGCAGGTTTCCTCTCCAGTGTATGAGGGAGAGAACAGAATACATTGTGAGGGTATTATTCAAGTACACCTGATTCATCACACTTGGGTCTATATTATGACTGCTGTTGGAGTCCCGTCAGAGTGAACAAGTTACTCGCTTTACCACAAATTAATTTATTAAGGATGAATTTCACGCCTTTAATTATTAAGACAAGTATATATATAATACCAGTATAATCAGAAAAACGTATTCAATTTGGTTATGTGGGTGTATGGGAACGCATGCACCTGATTAATGAAGGCTGCGGGTGTCCGAGGTATCGTGGTTTGAGTCGGCCTGCAGTAGTTTCGCCGGTGTCTTCGGGTGAATGGCACGGTCTTGCACGGGAGAGGTGCATCCCGGGGATACCTGTAACTCGTAAAGCAGACTCAGAGCAGTAAATGCTTCTTTACCCTCATGTGTCCAATCAGTTGTTTCCAGTGGGCGACATGGGCATTTAAAAAGAGCATTGACTGATTCTGCAATATAAGAAAATTCAGATATGCAGTTCCCGCAAAAGTCAAAAAGTTACAGAATCTTACGGACATCTCGAGCAGCGCGGGGACGCAGAGCAGTGGCGATAGCGGTTCTCTCTTCAAGTGGGTGTAATCGTCATTGGAAGCGTGCGCCTTTGTGATCTGATGTTCTCGGTTTTCGGGTGTGGAGTCATCTTTGGAACCGTGTGCGTTTAGTAGGGCAGCTAGACATTGTGGTGCTCGGTGTCGTCCTTCTCCGCAGCGAAAGCACTTATCATCATCCTGGTTTTGATTAGTGTAACGCCTATGTTTCCTGTGGTCCCTTCCTCTGCACTGATGTGCCCGATGACCTATTTTTCCACAATTATCGCAATTTATTTTATTGTTCGGAATATTGTCGCGCACGGCTGCAATGCGATGAGGAGTAGACGCATTTTTACGGATCTGTCCCTCTAAACGTGAAGCCCACGCAACAATATCATTAAATGTGTAACCAGGATTGATACCAATTGCCAAAACATTCTGTATATGTGGTCCTGCATCCGCCAGCAGCTGATGAACAAATACAGCAACATCTCTATCGGGGTTAGGGAAGCCGCTGTATGTCTCGAATGCTTCATATTTCCTATCAGCGTATTCTGCAAACGGCAAGCTACCTTGCACTACTGCCGTAAATAAATGCCATTTAGCAGTGCCTTTGCCCAGCGCGTTTTTTACAGCAACACAGAAATGATCAATGGAAGTTTGGAGCTCGGTACGAGTATCCCAAGGCCCAGCTGCCCACATTTCTTCCCTGAGGCTTTCCGGCTCTATTGAGTTCCAACTCAAAGTGGGACACTTAGCGCGCACAATTGAAAACAAGTCTAACGGATGTAAAGACATGCTTCGTTGTAGCTCATTTAACTGTCGCCAAAATTGCAAGTTATCGTCGTTAGTACGGAGACTCGGGAAATCCTTTAATAGCGCTCTCATGTCGATTACATTGAGAGGTACATGGTCAACGTGAAGCCGCTGTTCACTTTCTTTACCGCAAATTTTAGTCACCATTGGAGCCATAGGAGCTACGTGCTTTGTATCATCGTCATCAGAATGTATTGGATCGGTAACTGAACATAGTTCGCTCAAATCGGGATATAACCTTTGAACCTTTTTTGACTCATCTGGAATTGTAAGAGCAGTGCTGTGATTAAGGCGATTACATTTTTCATGAAATTCTTCGATCTGTTTTCGCATATCCGACAACTCTATGTCTTGAGTTTGTAGCCGACTGTGCATTTTGTCACACTTCTCTATAAGTTTTTGGTGTTCTGTAATCAAGACAATGGTACCATAAGCCGTCCTGTTTTTCTTCTGTTTCGACCACCAATCAAAAGAATCCGGAGTGGATCCGTTGGGATCCCAACCAGCCTTACACATTTCCTTTTGTTCTTTTGCGTATTTTTTCAACAAATAGCTAGTTATACTGCCGGCGCATTCAAGGGCGTTTGAATTTGCTATGTTTGTCATGTTTATTTAAAATTAATACGGCGTTCGTCAAGGTGCAGCCTAAATTCTAGTTGTAAGATAGGCCTTCAGAAATATATAAACGCGCACAACTAGCCAGTAGCTTACTAAGCGTACGGTCAAGAATAAAACCCAACACGAAACAATAAAGACTCAGGACAACATCAAACTTCAAGAGCGACAATGACGAGATTCACGGCGGGCACGAGTTGGCTTCTCAAATACCCACAAGACGGGTTGGAGGCGCGCCACATGCACTCTCTCTCAACCTATAACACACAGACAAAATGTACCCAAGTGAAAGACGCTCACTCTGGGCCCGGGGCGCTAACACTAACTCTCCCGGAACATAAACCGAAAAAAAAAACAAAGACACGATATGCGCTTCTTAGGTAGGCTACCTAATACCCAGACATGAAAATAATTATTCACGTCTGTGCCGTGGGCGACCCACATACGCTTGCCACAGCCACGCAATCACGTATTCGCCTTTTTGGCGTGAATTCTCACTCTCCGAAGGCAGGGATGACCAACATTCACCCCGTCACAAAATAGCTATATTTTCAATACATAGGCTTGTATCACACAACAGCACCGGTATCACAAGCAGTACTGATAACCATCACGCATTACACAAAGACACAGCTTTTTAACCACGAACAACTGATCGCTTCTACGCCGGTCAATTTAAAATTAATAGGTTAACGTACCACTGGGTGGAGCGTTCCAGATCTCCGTAATTTTGCCTTGCAAATTATATTTAGATAAAACAAAGTACTCACTCTTGAACTGGTCAGGAAACTTACGGAGGTCCGGAAACGAATCCACCCTGCTCGCAGCGCCAAATTGTTGGTAGATTAATAAAAAACCAAGAACGTTGTCCCGATGAAGAAGTTGACTCCGATGTTCGTGGCAAAAGCAGGAAAGAGTTTATTACACAGCCGGCCGTGAGAACAACAGCGTGATGCAAAGTTCCAAAATTCCTTCATTTTGTAAGAAACTTTATACATGTTAAAGTACAGACATTTGCATATGATTTCTTTAATGTTATCAGAAGTTGTTGCTGATTGGTTCCAGGGTTTACACATTGATAAAAAGCAATACTCTACAATTGGGCCTCTCCTGAATCACCCAACTGAGAGATGCTAGTGCCTATTGTCCTGTTGGAACTGAAGACAAACAGAGATTCAAGCTGGAAGTCGCAAATAGGCGATATGTCCTGCCGGACCTGACGGCTTCTCTTTATCTCCTAATACACATTCATTACCCATTGATCAAACAGTCTGGCTCACCTCATATTGCCAATACCCAAAAATTCTGTTTCCCAACAGTATGATAGAGTGTAGGTGTATATTGGAGACGTATAGGAAGTCAAATATGAACTTTTATTTGGCTTGACTGTTGGTGACCTTTGAAGGTCACGCTTAACATAATGCAATGACTTCTATTGCTAAAATGGTCACAGATGGAGCCTAGGTTTGTATTAGAGACATAAAGAGAGTCCTATATGAAGTCCATTTGCTGACCTCAACTTGACTTTCTGTGACCTTTAAAGTTCACAATAGACATATTGACTTTTCAATGACATGTATCACCAAAGCTGCTTCAGAGCTTAGGATTGTACAAAGTATTGCAGGAGGTCTCATAAATGTATGTGAACTTTTATTAACCACTTAGCGCTCAGCGTCGTGTTTACTTGTGAAACAGGCTCTGAACGATAGCTCATGCGAGTCGTGTTCAAAAGGGCATCAGTGAGTGCTGCCGTGCACGGTGGCCCAACTTATTTTCACTGATGGTCATTGGTGTAATGGGTGAGAAGAAAGAACTGTGCTGTTTAGCGTCTTAACCATCCAAACACTGACTTGAGTTCATGCGATATACGATAAGGCTGCAATCAATTATGCTGTATACATCTTTTACTGACAAATAAACTGATTGCAAGGTGACAGAATGACGGCGACATGGAAAAAAAAAACTTAAATAAAAAATTCTTGACGGTATGGTAAGTTTGGAAGCACGGTTCGACACATAATGGAATCTCATGACTCACGCACATGTAGCGTGACTCATTCCTTGTTCTTGGCGCAAACTACACAAGATTCGCTCAGTCTCAACTTTTTCGCAGTCGGCAGGTGCAAACTAGCCAATTGATCACTGCGATCAGCACCACTCATACCGTAGTTATTATCAACAATACAATGCGGTTTCGCCATTCGCTCACCCTGACGATTCCTGTTGTGTCGCACATGTGGCCCGCAGGCTGACTGCATCTTCACAAGCTTTTTGTCCCGCCACAGCAGGGCCAGCGTCAGTTCGCTTGGCTGTCACCACGTGATCACGGTGAAAATGAACGAAACAAAATTTACAAACAGAAAGTAATGGAATGTATACACGTTACTTCTATCACCCGAGACCAATCATAATGTCACATGAACTCAAACCATTGTGTGTGTTTAGATGGGAAGCAAAAAGCATTCATGAGAACAGTTTTGCGTGTTTAGAAAGCGAGTAATGTGATAACGCGGCTCCGGGGCTCGAGCCGGTCGGCAGTAATAGGAGTGCACACTGATAAGACATCGGGCGGGTGTGAGTTGCGGTAATGTAAATATACAGGAAACAAGTGGTTCAGTTACCGTGACATTGACCTTCAATGATTTGAAGGTCAAATTTCACATTAAAATTTCACAGCATGTATCGTTGCTGTAAGATTGCTTGCCGGTAAGATACAGGACCCTTTGTCTTTATTACCCCTCAGCCCTCAAGGCTGACGGGGTATTGCTATCCTTCGTGCGGTTGGGCGGTTGGGCGGGCGGCATCGGCCTGAGGGGTACTCCGTGCATTGCACGCCTATTTTTTTTCCATATTGCATCAATGCTGCCATGTGCTGAAGGAGGGATAATGATGCAGCACAGTTTGTATTCCTGAGATACAGCTGTGCTGCGTTCACAGCGGGACGACTGGTCTTCAGCACTCATATGGACTTGAGCTCAAAGACTTGTGAGCATCTCTGGCATCGCTCAAGCGCCTCCTGATTTCCATCTTGAAATTCTAACCAAGCACTCGTTCTACGCTGTGGAGGTGCAGAACTGAGCATGTGCAGAGGTCGCTGGCTCCACAGGAGAGCCCAGAACTGTTCGCTCGCTCTCAGTGGCTGTGAGAGTCGCGTTTGAGCACGCTTGTACATGCTCTGCTGATTGGTCATTTCAGATTCCGGTAAGATTGGAGATTCAAAATAAAACAAAATGAGGTTAGGCTTTTAGTTAAGGTTAGGTGTTAAATTAAGTTTAAAAATGGGTTTATTTAGGGGGGGTTACAGGTTGGGGTTTAAGTTTGGGTTGTGGCTCGGGAAGGGGGTGCAGAAATAGGATTTTTGTACGAAAACAATTATTCGACATCCACAGGTGTAGTGAAATCTATGCTGTGCGTGTCTGTGAGTGTCCCTGTGTCTGTTTGAGTGAGTGTACTTGTGATTGTCTGTGTGTGTGTATAGTGTGTTTGTGTCTGTATGAGTGAGTGTACCGATGTGTGTCAGTTTGTGTGTGTGTGTGTGTGTCTGTGTTGTGTGTGTGTATGTGTGTGTGTGTGTTTCAGGGCATTGCTCAGTTGTGTTTGTTCTCTCTCTCTCGAGTGCATGCTGGGAGTGGAAGGTGGTGAGAGTGACAGCGGGTCAGAGCGTGAGTGCGGTTTTCTATCTTTCTGCGATACTTTTCATTAGTGTCGTTTTTATTTTTTGGTGTATAGTAGTTAAAGTTTAAAGTGGTTTTGTTTCGGAGCGGTGACAGCCGGTTATCCGGTAGTCATGTCGGCTCGCAGAGTTGGAGGTTTAGGGCCAGAGAAGTTTGTTTAGGAGCGGTGACAGCGGTTATCCGGTAGTCATGTTGGCTCGCAGAGTTGGAGGTTTAGGGCCAGAGAAGTTTGTTTCGGAGCGGTGACAGCCGGTTATCCGGTAGTCATGTTGGCTCGCAGAGTTGGAGGTTTAGGGCCAGAGAAGTTTGTTTCGGAGCGGTGACAGCGGTTATCCGGTAGTCATGTCGGCTCGCGGAGTTGGAGGTTTAGGGCCAGAGAAGTTTGTTTCGGAGCGGTGACAGCGGTTATCCGGTAGTCATGTCGGCTCGCGGAGTTGGAGGTTTAGGGGCAGAGAAGCTCACATGCAGACATGGTGTTAAACTCTGTCCGACTGTCAATTGTTCAGTGGAGGATTGCGGTCTAGCTGTCGGCGAAATTGTTGGATGTGACAGTGTAAAGTCGGTATCGAGAATGAATCATGGTGTCGTTATTTTTTTAGATAGCGTTGATAAAGTTAATGAAATTGTTGAACGAGGTGTAGTGATACAAGACACTTTCGTTCAAGTAGTGCCGTTGGTTAATCCTGCAAAAAAGGTCATTTTGTCCAAAGTTCCTCCGTTTATTAGTAATGATATTTTAGAACGTGAATTGGCAAGACACGGTCAATTAATGTCACCGAGCAGGATGATTCCTCTCGGTTGTAAATCTCCACATTTGAAACACGTTGTTTCTTTTAGGAGACAGGTTTTTATGATCTTGAAAAATAACGCTGAGGATTTAAATCTGGTATTGAAGTTTAGAATAGATGATTATGATAATTCTGTTTACACATCTTCAGAGAAGATGAAATGTTTTGGCTGTGAAAATGAGGGTCATCTCATTCGTTCATGTCCAGAGAAACAAACTGCTGAGTTTTTTGATGGAGAATCTGCAACACCGAGACCAGAGCAAAATAAAGCTGCAACACAAAGGTCAGATCAGAGCGAAACACAGAAGCCAGAACAGAGCAGAACACCAGACCCAGGGCAAAATAACACACAGAAACCAGAACAGAGCAGAACACCAGACCCAGGGCAAAATAACACACAGAAGCCAGAACAGAGCAGAACACCAGACCCAGGGCAAAATAACACACAGAAACCAGAACAGAGCAGAACACCAGACCCAGGGCAAAATAACACACAGAAACCAGAACAGAGCAGAACACCAGACCCAGGGCAAAATAACACACAGAAACCAGAACAGAGCAGAACACCAGACCCAGGGCAAAATAACACACAGAAACCAGATTCAAATCAGGCCCAGACACCTGAACAAAGTAGATCACAGAATTCTGAACAAAACCATACAGAAAATCCAGAGCTAAATGAGGCGCAGAAACCAGAGCAAAGTAAATCACAGAATCTTGAACAAAATAAAACACAGAAATCAGTTTCTAAAAAGGTACAGCAATCAGTGCAAAGTAAATCTCAGAACGCTGAACAAGTTAAAACGCAGAATCCCGAACACAATAAAACACAGGAATCAGAGCTGGAGGTTGAAACACAGGGCCCAGGGTTGGAGGATGAAGGGGCTTCACAAATTCAAAATTTTGTTGTTAGAGACACTAATCTAGAGACGAATCAGGAGACCCGCCCTGATACTGAGGTGAAAAGCTCTAGGGCTCAGGCTGAAAGAAAGGAGTCTGAATGTTCTTTCAATGAAGACAGTGAAATGTTTGTTGATGAAGACTTCACTCATGATAATGAAAGAAAAACAAGGTCTAAGAATGTTTGTCAGGTAGAAGAAGCTTCCCTTCATGGTGAAGGTCCCCAGGAGTCTGACAGTGAGGCTGATATAGACACCGATATGGAATCTTTAGCTTCCTCTCAGTCTTGGGTTCCTAAAAGAAGCGGTTACTCTTTAATGAGCATTAAAAAGTTCCTTAAGGATACCAAAGGAGCTAGGAATATTAAAATTGAAGAGGTCCTCTCTGATTTGAAGCTCTTCATTGATTCAGTCAAGATTCTTCAGAAAACCCCTGAAGGTTTAGGAGAGAAATCTTTTACTGACCAAGAGATGTACCGTCATAAAAAACTAGTTTTGAAAGCAAAAAAGCAATTGGAGGATGGCAGTCAAGTTCTGTAATTATTTTAATTTGTACTTGTTTTCTTTTGTTTTGCATCTCTTCTGTGTCATGGGTGATATTAGAATAGGAATAGGGTGCCTAAACTTAAATGGAGCCAGCGATGAAAGAAAAAGATCTTCTCTTTTCAGATTATGTTCTCTTAAAAAACTAGATGTTGTTTTAGTGCAGGAAACGCACTGCACTACTGATAATGAAGTTGACTGGAAGAGAGGATGGACTGGTGACATTTTTTTTTTTAGCTATGAAACTAGTAACAGCTGTGGGGTTGGAATTGTGTTTTCTAGAAATTTTGTTCCCCACTCAATCGATAGTGTGGAAGTTATTAAAGGTCGCATATTAAAAATAAGAGCAGAATTTGAAAATATGAAACTGGTTTTCGTGACTATTTATGCTCCAGTTGTTGGGGTGGAGAGGTTGATTTTCCTTGATGTTTTGAATGATGCAATTAAGAACTGTAACAGTGAGGAATATTTATCTATTGGTGGAGATTTGAATTGTACTGAAGAACCATGCAGAACCTCACCCTGCTTCTCGCACACGTCTTCTTCATCTCATAGAGACTCATGAACTGTGTGATGTTTGGAGAACTTTCCATGGTAATCAAAGGCAATATACCTGGACACACTGTAAAGACAATTTGGTATCTATGGCTAGGCTTGATCGTTTTTATGGTTTTAAACATCATTTTAATGTATTTAGAAATTGTTCCATAAGTCCTATTGGGTTTTCTGATCATTCACTTGTTGTAGCTTCTGTATTTATAAAATATGTAAAGCCCAGTAGTGCTTACTGGCATTTTAACACTACTTTACTTGAAGACAAAAATTTTACAGAAAGTTTTGTGTACTTTTGAAAAATCACCAAAGTACAAAATACATCTATCCAACAGTGGTGGGACTTTGGAACAGTTAAAATAAAACAATTCTGTCAACAGTACACTCAGAATGTCACAAAAACCTTAGTCAGTTCAGCAAAAACCTTGGAGTCTGAAATCAAGGAACTTCAGAATTTAACTGAAGTTGCAAGAGACCAACAGTATACAGAGATACTTGAAGTTAAAAAATCTGTTTTAGCAAATCTGCTTGAGGTATCAAGTCAGGGAGCACTGGTCAGATCTCACTTTTAAAACATAGCTCTAATGGATGTACCGTCACACTTTTTCTTTGGTCTTGAGCGTAAAAATGGCCAAAGAAGGTTTATCCACAGTTTAAAATCTGATTCTGGACAGGTGTTGACAGATCATGCAGCAATCAGGAAACATGCTGTTAACTTCTACAGTGATCTTTTTAAATGTGAGCATTGAGAAGAGCAAGAAATGGCTCAAAAGTTTTATAGTGGTCTTCCGCAGGTTAAACAGGAGAGTAATGCTGCACTGGAAGCAGCTCTCTCCTTTGATGAGCTGTATGCTGCTCTACAAAGTATGCAGAGTGGCAAAGCACCTGGAATAGATGGTCTGCCTATGGACTTTTATAAGTCTTTCTGGTCTGTGATTGGGGAGGATTTGCTGGTGGTACTTAGTGACAGTCTTACCAAGGGGTGTGTGCCACTTAGCTGCAGGAGAGCAGTCCTCACTTTACTGCCCAAAAAAGGTGACTTGCAGTTAATTAAAAACTGGAGACCTGTTTCACTGCTCTGTTCGGATTACAAACTCCTTTCTAAAGTGCTAGCAACCAGACTGAGTAGAGTAATGGAACAAGCGGTTCATCCTGATCAGATGTACTGTGTACCTGGAAGATTAATTTATGATAATATTGTTATGATTCAAGATTTTTTGGAAGTCTCTAAGCTATTTGGTCTCGAAATAGGTATTATATCAATCGATCAGGAGAAAGCTTTTGATTGCGTTGAACACAATTATTTGTGGCAAACTTTGACTGCATTTGGTTTTGCTCCTGGTTTTATCAACAAAATTAAGGTTTTATATCGTGACATTCAGAGTATGTTGAAGATAAATGGTGGTTTGAGCTGCTCCCTTTCAGGTTCAAAGGGGGGTCAGGCAAGGTTGTGCCTTATCTGGGATGTTGTTTTCTTTGGCTTTTGAGCCTTTGTTACACCAACTTAGAGTTAATCTCTGTGGTTTAAATATACCAGGTTGTATCTCTCCTGCAAAGCTGTCGGCTTATGCAGATGATCTAGTTATTTTACTTGATAGTCAACAAGATCTTGATGTTTTAGAAAACAATATTGCTCAGTTTGGTTTAATTTCTTCAGCTAAAGTAAACTGGGACAAAAGTGAAGCTCTCAGTATTGACGGGGCACTAGAAAAGAGACTCAGGTTGCCAACAGGGTTGTTTTGGAAGACGGGAGGAATTAAGTACTTGGGAGTATTTTTAGGTGATGAAGCTTTTGTTTTTAAAAACTGGGAGAATGTTCTTGAAAAGGTGAGGGGTCGGCTCACTAGGTGGAACTGGATTCTAAAAAAAAATGTCCTATAGAGGGAGAGTCCTCATTACGAATAATTTGATCGCATCCACATTATGGCATCGCTTGGCTTGTGTTGACCCCCCGCCGGATTTATTATCAAAGGTTCAGGCTCTCCTCGTTGATTTTTTTTCTGGTATCGGCTGCACTGGGTGCCTCAAGGAGTGTTATACCTGTCAAAGGATGAAGGAGGACAAGGACTGATCCACCCGGGTGGCAGAGGGGGCAACCTTCCGCTACCAGTTCATCCAGAGGTTCCTGTGTGGTCCTGCGGATCTGGTGTGGAGACCACTTGCCTGCACCACCCTGAGTCAGCTGGGTGGTCTGGGACTGAACCGATCTCTTTTCCTGATGGACCTAAAGCAGGTTAACACAAGTGCACTTCCTGCTTTTTACCGTGGACTTTTTACTGTGTGGAACATGCTTAAAAAAGAGAGTTTGGACCATCATGACTCTCTGTACTGGCTGCTCCATGAACCAGTGGTGTATGGGACCCGTCTCAGTGCTGCGTGTGAGCTGGGGCCGACTCTGCTCAGGCGGTTCTGTGAATCCAGTGTAATAACCCTGAAACATGTGGTTCAGTTCACAGGGGCAGATATGGGTAATGCTGCGGCTCTCGCCTCTCATATTGGGGTGAATTCCACTCGAGTCATTGCTCTCCTGCTCAATAAGTGGAAAGAAGCCTAACGGATGAGGAACATGTGCTGTTGTATCAGTTCTGTAACGGCACCGCTCAGCCTAGTGAAAATGATCCTTTTCCTGTATTGAATCTTCTCCCAGATTTTAAACTCTGTACCGGACCGTTTTTATTGAATGATATTTCTACTACAAGTCCTGTTCATGTTGATAATCGGAAATTAATGTATAAACTGTTTGTCAAAATTTTACTCAGAGACAAATTGAATGGTAAAACTGATACCCCATGGAGAGCTCACTTGAGTCTTAGTGACGATGTTAAACCTGAATGGAGAGTGTTATACAGACCACCATTGATGAAGAAGACTGCTGACCTGCAGTGGAGGGTTCTGCATGGTGCTGTCGCTGTTAATGCTTTTATCTCTGTCATTAATCCCACCATTAGTCATGATTGCCCGTTCTGCAACCTTCGTGAGACAGTTTTTCACTGTTTCATGGAGTGCTGTCGTTTGATGCCATTATTTGCAATGTTAGACAATCTGTTTGGAATGTTTGGTGTGGTCTTCACTAAATAAATGTTCATTCTGGGTAACAGGTCCTCTCAGGAAAAAACAATCCTGTCAACTTTTTAATGCTGTTTTGGGGAAAGCCGAGATGGCTGTGTACCTCAGCAGGAGGAACAGAATAGAGGGATCAGCCGATGATGATGCTGTCCTTGTTTTTATTAAAATGTTGAAGGCGCGTTTAAAAATTGATTTCAATTATTACAGATTAATGAAAGACTTAGAAAGTTTCACTGACATTTGGTGCTATGAAGAGCTGCTCTGCTGTGTAGTAGAGGTTGAGCTCATCTTTGGAAGTGTGTTGGGTTAGTTTGGATTCTGTGAATCTGTTGAATTGTTCTGGTGTGACCTGTTAATGTTTCAATAAAGTATTTTGAAATCTCAAATCTCTCTCTCTCTCTCTCTCTCTCTCTCTCTCTCGCAGGTCGGTGTGAAGGGAAACCCACAGGGCTTCAACAGAGGGCTGGACTGTGATGTCATAGTAGCAGAGGTCAGAGGTCAAACATCAGAATTTTATGTTCTGGAACATTTCTCTCTTGACTCACTTTCAGTTTTTCATCTCATTTTTAAAGAAAAGGTAGGGGAATTGGTGCTGGTTAATTTAAGTGTGGACCCCGTAGAACAACATACTCCCTCAGTATGCATGCTACACCCTCGCTGTGAGAACACTGGAGCTGACATGAGCTCTTCGCTCAGGTGCGCTCCACCAGTCACAAACCAGACGAGATCTACGGGATGATCGAGAGGCTCTCTCCCGGCACCAGGAAGATCGAGCTCTTCGGCCGACCCCACAACGTGCAGCCCAACTGGTGCGTACAAGCGGGCAAGCGTGCGAGTGTGTGTGTGTGTGTGTGTTTGCGTATGTGTACTCGCGCACTCACACTTTATCAGGGTCGGTGGGGATCTAACCCGCGGTGTTTTGAGTGTTTTTGGGAAGTGGTTGAGATGCGTGACCTCAGGCCTGTATGTAAGGCAGTGCGGATGGACATATGCACAGGAGATGATATGCGTTCACTGACCGAACCGGACAGCAGGATCAGTGTCTCCTCCCACTTTGCTGTTGGTATTGTAAGTCCCTCCCTCTTCTTGATTTGATTGGACAGCGAGAGAGAGAGAAGTGTCATTGACGAGCCCAGCTATGGACCAAAAGAACTATTTTCAACTGAAAGTGCGGAGAATGTAGTGGAACGAAAGCCGAACGACGAGGGTGTTGAGCTCTGTCAACACTGCGCCAGTCCAGACACAGCTGTTCCAGACACTGGGCCTAAAGGTGTCGTTTAAACTCTGTTCTCTCCCTCTCTCTCTCAGGGTCACTCTGGGTAATCAGCTGGACGGCATTCACCTGCTGGACCCCGATGTCGTGGCTCGGTTTAGGAAACGGTATCCAGACGGGGTCATATCCAAACCCAAGAACATGTAGCACCGCCCGGGGTAGGGCAGGGATTATGGGTGTAACTGATATGAATGTCTGTGATTGGACAGAATATTTGTAGCACTGCCCTCGGGGGCGGGTATTGGGGGCGGGTATTAGGTGTGTGACTCATATGAATGTCTGTGATTGGACAGAGTATTTGTAGTTTTGTACGCAACTGTGAGCTTATTTTTAATAAAATGGTTGCCATGCGAACACATGAGTTGCGTATCCTTTCACTGGTCACCTGCTGGTTATTCTATCTTCACACTGCAGGTAGGGAATCAGGCAGATGTTTTCAAAGTTTAATTACTTAATGAAAATTATTTATTATTGACAGAGCTTCTTTATCCTCTGCGCTATTCAGAGAAACAGGAAATGTGCATGAAAATAATGTGTCTAACTGCTGTTAGCAAAGCAGATCCTGCCACGTTTAGTTTGTAGCCAATGAACACCTTTATTGGGATAATTTAGTTAAACCCCTTTACGCAGAAGCCAAATCTGGCTATTTATGTGTTACCTTATTCAAAGCTTTATAGTTCAAGATTTCAGTTTCACAGACAGGAATGGAGTTGCTCAACTGAGTCAGGACACTTGGAGCATATAGAATTCCATCATGTTTTTGTATATTTTCATGATTTTGGTAGAGAAAAAGGGCTGCAAAAATGAAAAAAATCTCAATGAAAATTTAGCATTGAAATAGTAAAAATAAGAAAAATAATAATAATACTGAGAATTGAAAAACTACTGGGGCTTAAAACTACATACTTCTGGGATCAGAAACTACTTGACCACAAGTGCAAGTCATCTGAGCTTTGAATTCTAAATTACCTACTCGCTAGGACCCAAATAAGACAGCTATGCAGGTGGCTCCTCAGTCTAAGATCCCTCAAAATTTCGCACTATCAAATAATACATCATACATTTAACACAAATCAACTGTTTACGCATGAAATTCAATATGAACTAATGATTCTCTGGGTTGAATTTAGCATGAATTTGTCAATATCAGCGCAGTTGAACATCAGTGGTCACCAGTAACCTCTCTAAACACAAAACAGGCCTTTTCTCCTCAACAAAGTTTAGAGTTTTGTCCATTTTTCCTCAAAGTCCCCCAATCCGGCACACATACTTCCGCACTCACAACCTTATAAAAACACTTTCTGCACCTTATAAGGAACAAGTATAACTCTCTAACTCAGTAATATCTGAAATACTTCAGTTTAACGTCTGTCCTGTTAAAATATCGGGAAAATCAGGAAATTGTATGATTCCCCAGATTCAACAGAAAGGTGCAATAAACATACCAGGGGGTCCATGGAAGTGCTTGGGCAGGTCATGTTCACATGAAAGCGCAAAAACTTCGGCATTCAATTTAGTTGAATACAGTATAAATTCAATACAGTATAAATAAATTTTTTTCTGGTATCGGCTGCACTGGGTGCCTCAAGGAGTGTTATACCTGTCAAAGGATGAAGGAGGACAAGGACTGATCCACCCGGGTGGCAGAGGGGGCAACCTTCCGCTACCAGTTCATCCAGAGGTTCCTGTGTGGTCCTGCGGATCTGGTGTGGAGACCACTTGCCTGCACCACCCTGAGTCAGCTGGGTGGTCTGGGACTGAACCGATCTCTTTTCCTGATGGACCTAAAGCAGGTTAACACAAGTGCACTTCCTGCTTTTTACCGTGGACTTTTTACTGTGTGGAACATGCTTAAAAAAGAGAGTTTGGACCATCATGACTCTCTGTACTGGCTGCTCCATGAACCAGTGGTGTATGGGACCCGTCTCAGTGCTGCGTGTGAGCTGGGGCCGACTCTGCTCAGGCGGTTCTGTGAATCCAGTGTAATAACCCTGAAACATGTGGTTCAGTTCACAGGGGCAGATATGGGTAATGCTGCGGCTCTCGCCTCTCATATTGGGGTGAATTCCACTCGAGTCATTGCTCTCCTGCTCAATAAGTGGAAAGAAGCCTAACGGATGAGGAACATGTGCTGTTGTATCAGTTCTGTAACGGCACCGCTCAGCCTAGTGAAAATGATCCTTTTCCTGTATTGAATCTTCTCCCAGATTTTAAACTCTGTACCGGACCGTTTTTATTGAATGATATTTCTACTACAAGTCCTGTTCATGTTGATAATCGGAAATTAATGTATAAACTGTTTGTCAAAATTTTACACAGAGACAAATTGAATGGTAAAACTGATACCCCATGGAGAGCTCACTTGAGTCTTAGTGACGATGTTAAACCTGAATGGAGAGCGTTATACAGACCACCATTGATGAAGAAGACTGCTGACCTGCAGTGGAAGGTTCTGCATGGTGCTGTCGCTGTTAATGCTTTTATCTCTGTCATTAATCCCACCATTAGTCATGATTGCCCGTTCTGCAACCTTCGTGAGACAGTTTTTCACTGTTTCATGGAGTGCTGTCGTTTGATGCCATTATTTGCAATGTTAGACAATCTGTTTGGAATGTTTGGTGTGGTCTTCACTAAATAAATGTTCATTCTGGGTAACAGGTCCTCTCAGGAAAAAACAATCCTGTCAACTTTTTAATGTTGTTTTGGGGAAAGCTGAGATGGCTGTGTACCTCAGCAGGAGGAACAGAATAGAGGGATCAGCCGATGATGATGCTGTCCTTGTTTTTATTAAAATGTTGAAGGCGCGTTTAAAAATTGATTTCAATTATTACAGATTAATGAAAGACTTAGAAAGTTTCACTGACATTTGGTGCTATGAAGAGCTGCTCTGCTGTGTAGTAGAGGTTGAGCTCATCTTTGGAAGTGTGTTGGGTTAGTTTGGATTCTGTGAATCTGTTGAATTGTTCTGGTGTGACCTGTTAATGTTTCAATAAAGTATTTTGAAATCTCAAATCTCTCTCTCTCTCTCTCGCAGGTCGGTGTGAAGGGAAACCCACAGGGCTTCAACAGAGGGCTGGACTGTGATGTCATAGTAGCAGAGGTCAGAGGTCAAACATCAGAATTTTATGTTCTGGAACATTTCTCTCTTGACTCACTTTCAGTTTTTCATCTCATTTTTAAAGAAAAGGTAGGGGAATTGGTGCTGGTTAATTTAAGTGTGGACCCCGTAGAACAACATACTCCCTCAGTATGCATGCTACACCCTCGCTGTGAGAACACTGGAGCTGACATGAGCTCTTCGCTCAGGTGCGCTCCACCAGTCACAAACCAGACGAGATCTACGGGATGATCGAGAGGCTCTCTCCCGGCACCAGGAAGATCGAGCTCTTCGGCCGACCCCACAACGTGCAGCCCAACTGGTGCGTACAAGCGGGCAAGCGTGCGAGTGTGCGTGTGTGTGTGTGTTTGCGTATGTGTACTCGCGCACTCACACTTTATCAGGGTCGGTGGGGATCTAACCCGCGGTGTTTTGAGTGTTTTTGGGAAGTGGTTGAGATGCGTGACCTCAGGCCTGTATGTAAGGCAGTGCGGATGGACATATGCACAGGAGATGATATGCGTTCACTGACCGAACCGGACAGCAGGATCAGTGTCTCCTCCCACTTTGCTGTTGGTATTGTAAGTCCCTCCCTCTTCTTGATTTGATTGGACAGCGAGAGAGAGAGAAGTGTCATTGACGAGCCCAGCTATGGACCAAAAGAACTATTTTCAACTGAAAGTGCGGAGAATGTAGTGGAACGAAAGCCGAACGACGAGGGTGTTGAGCTCTGTCAACACTGCGCCAGTCCAGACACAGCTGTTCCAGACACTGGGCCTAAAGGTGTCGTTTAAACTCTGTTCTCTCCCTCTCTCTCTCAGGGTCACTCTGGGTAATCAGCTGGACGGCATTCACCTGCTGGACCCCGATGTCGTGGCTCGGTTTAGGAAACGGTATCCAGACGGGGTCATATCCAAACCCAAGAACATGTAGCACCGCCCGGGGTAGGGCAAGGATTATGGGTGTAACTGATATGAATGTCTGTGATTGGACAGAATATTTGTAGCACTGCCCTCGGGGGCGGGTATTGGGGGCGGGTATTAGGTGTGTGACTCATATGAATGTCTGTGATTGGACAGAATATTTGTAGTTTTGTACGCAACTGTGAGCTTATTTTTAATAAAATGGTTGCCATGCGAACACGAGTTGCGTATCCTTTCACTGGTCACCTGCTGGTTATTCTATCTTCACACTGCAGGTAGGGAATCAGGCAGATGTTTTCAAAGTTTAATTACTTCATGAAAATTATTTATTATTGACAGAGCTTCTTTATCCTCTGCGCTATTCAGAGAAACAGGAAATGTGCATGAAAATAATGTGTCTAACTGCTGTTAGCAAAGCAGATCCTGCCACGTTTAGTTTGTAGCCAATGAACACCTTTATTGGGATAATTTAGTTAAACCCCTTTACGCAGAAGCCAAATCTGGCTATTTATGTGTTACCTTATTCAAAGCTTTATAGTTCAAGATTTCAGTTTCACAGACAGGAATGGAGTGGCTCAACTGAGTCAGGACACTTGGAGCATATAGAATTCCATCATGTTTTTGTATATTTTCATGATTTTGGTAGAGAAAAAGGGCTGCAAAAATGAAAAAAAATCTCAATGAAAATTTAGCATTGAAATAGTAAAAATAAGAAAAATAATAATAATACTGAGAATTGAAAAACTACTGGGGCTTAAAACTACATACTTCTGGGATCAGAAACTACTTGACCACAAGTGCAAGTCATCTGAGCTTTGAATTCTAAATTACCTACTCGCTAGGACCCAAATAAGACAGCTATGCAGGTGGCTCCTCAGTCTAAGATCCCTCAAAATTTCGCACTATCAAATAATACATCATACATTTAACACAAATCAACTGTTTACGCATGAAATTCAATATGAACTAATGATTCTCTGGGTTGAATTTAGCATGAATTTGTCAATATCAGCGCAGTTGAACATCAGTGGTCACCAGTAACCTCTCTAAACACAAAACAGGCCTTTTCTCCTCAACAAAGTTTAGAGTTTTGTCCATTTTTCCTCAAAGTCCCCCAATCCGGCACACATACTTCCGCACTCACAACCTTATAAAAACACTTTCTGCACCTTATAAGGAACAAGTATAACTCTCTAACTCAGTAATATCTGAAATACTTCAGTTTAACGTCTGTCCTGTTAAAATATCGGGAAAATCAGGAAATTGTATGATTCCCCAGATTCAACAGAAAGGTGCAATAAACATACCAGGGGGTCCATGGAAGTGCTTGGGCAGGTCATGTTCACATGAAAGCGCAAAAACTTCGGCATTCAATTTAGTTGAATACAGTATAAATTCCAAAACCGAAAAACACATTGAGCAAAATGCAAACAGAGTAGAAGTATAACCTTTTTCTTTATTGATGCCCTCCTCCAGAGACAGATGTATCCAGTAGAAGGATCCTGTTTCATAAGGAATAATTCCCATTGGCCAGGTCTGTACCTCATTTAAATCCTGTAAATGTAACTGAACACTTTAGGCTGGTTTAGGGGTTCTTTTTTTTTCTATAAATTTCGTCATTTTCAGCTGCGCAATCATGCGCAACGTTGAGAGGACACAACCTACCCTGCTGATACGCATAGGCTTGTATGCCCTTCTGTTTGTCCAATCAATGTCTTTCAGTTATTGTGTTTAAAGTTAAAACACTCGGGAATTGGATGAGAAATGAGTCAATCAATACATCCTTACCAGGGAAACTTCACGAGGGCGTGAACTATAACTGTGCAGATGAGCCTGAGTGTATAATTGAGTGATTGGCAATCAACACCAGTACTTAAGAGGATATCAGGGAGCAGTAAATTCGCCGATTGAGGAATCTGCGCGTAAATCCATGTGAGGGAAATACGCATTTTTATATGTGATGACGACAATAGACAGTAGAATGAGATGGTATCAATACCGTGTCGAATTTTTGCTTCAGAAAATGATTTTTCTTTCCTACCAATTGGGATACCTTTGGCCCACTGTAGCTGAAGTGGTTGCTACAGAAGACAACAATTTTTCTGTCGCAGGAGATCTTTTTTAGCCCATTTGGCCAAAAGGCCCGATCCTTTTCATATTTCATATGTTTATATGTGGTCATATGTCTAGACCAAGTTCAATTTTGAGCCGAATTGGACTGATACTTTGGCCAACAGGGGGCGTTCAATTTTGGCCATGTTTGGACAAGCGGGTGCAGGGGCTTTGCCACTATTTTTTTTGAACTGCTGGATAGATACTATGGGCAAGTATACTGAGCAGTTTGCACATCAGGCTTAGCTGAAGAGTTTCATTCATGCAACTCCTGAAAAACAGGGATTGGAGAGAACTTTTCAATATTCTAGACTGTTTTTGAGCTCAGCTTCCTTGTGAATATTCAATTACCAATTCTGGTGTGCCATCTAGTGACAGAAAAGTGTAACTGTGTGCATAAAAAGAGCAGCTCTATGTCCGCGGGTGGACACATCTGCAGAAAGGGGTTAAAAGATTTTTCATGATTGTGTTAATTACTATTTGTGTTATGTTGGAGTGTATTAGTTTGTGTGTGTGCGTTCGAATGTGCATGCGTTTCTGCTCATTGTTCAGGCTGACATGCTCAGTCAGATGTCCGGAGTTTTTTTTGGCAGGATCTTCATCATCGTGCCTCCTCCTCCTCAGCACTGGTCTCCCCCTCTCTCTCCTGCGCTCCGCGGTGCTCCCTGCAGATCTCCCTCAGGACCCCAACTGCCTCCAGAGACACCTTCAGCCTCCCGACCACACCCTGCTCTTCCTCTGCCACTCCCATTACTGAGGGGGGGAGGGGGGGAGAGGGGGGGCATGGGAGGGGCAAAGAGAGAGAGGAGATGGGGGGGGGGGGGAGATGGGGAGAGAATGGGGGGGAGGGGAGGGAGAGAGGAGAGAGGGGGAGAGAGGTAGTCATAAGATCATGTCCTCTGCTGTACTGGATTATACTCAATTTCAATTAAGTCCGCACGGCTCTCACTATCTAATTGGGTCTCAATGACATCACTTCCTGTTTGCAGCACTTCTTTCAGATCCAGGTAGGCGTGGCCAATGTCCACACATTCTTCATCCTCATCCATTGGTTCACTCACGACTGTGAACTTTAACCTGAAAGGAAATGTACTGGAGGTTGGGAAGCGGCCATACTGTCATGGTGAAGTGTTTAGTGAGTGATACGTCTCAGTACTGAGGGTTACATGTCAGGTTGAAGTGGATGAGGTTGGCTTTTGATTTTGAGAAGGGTGAGGTGTTTGGGAGGTGAGTTGTTTAAGGGGGGGGTGTGTGGGAGGTGAGGGGTTTAAGGGGGAAGTGCTTGGGAGATGAGGTGTTTAAAGGGAGAGGTGTTTGGGAGGTGAGGTGTTTAAGCGAGAGGATTTTGGGAGGTGATGTGTTTCAGGGTGAGGTGTTTGGGAGGTGAGGTGTTTAATGGTGAGGTGTTTGGGAGGTGAGGTGTTTAAGGGGAGGAGTTTGGGAGGTGAGGGGTTTAAGGGGGAAGTGTTTGGGAGGTGAGGTGTTTTAGGGAAAGGGGTTTGGGAGGTGACGTGTTGAAGGGTGAGGTGTTTGGGAGGTGAGGTGTTTAAGGGAGAGGTGTTTGGGAGGTGAGGTGTTTAAGGGTGAGGTGTTTGGGAGGTGAGGTGTTTAAGCGAGAGGATTTTGGGAGGTGAGGTGTTGAAGGGTTAGGTGTTTAGGAGGTGAGGTGTTTCAGGGTGAGGTGCTTGGGAGGTGAGGTGTTTAAGGGTGAGGTGCTTGGGAGGTGAGGTGTTGAAGGGTGAGGTGTTTAGGAGGTGAGGTGTTTCAGGGTGAGGTGCTTGGGAGGTGAGGTGTTTAAGGGTGAGGTGCTTGGGAGGTGAGGTGTTGAAGGGTGAGGTGTTTAGGAGGTGAGGTGTTTCAGGGTGAGGTGTTTGGGAGGTGAGGTGTTTAAGGGTGAGGTGCTTGGGAGGTGAGGTGTTTGGGAGGTGAGGTTTGTAAGGGAGAGGTGTTTGGGAGGTGAGGTGTTTAAGCGAAAGGCGTTTGGGAGGTGAGGTGTTTAAGGGTGAGGTGCTTGGGAGGTGAGGTGTTGAAGGGTGAGGTGTTTAGGAGGTGAGGTGTTTCAGGGTGAGGTGTTTGGGAGGTGAGGTGTTTAAGGGTGAGGTGCTTGGGAGGTGAGGTGTTTGGGAGGTGAGGTTTGTAAGGGAGAGGTGTTTGGGAGGTGAGGTGTTTAAGCGAAAGGCGTTTGGGAGGTGAGGTGTTGAAGGGTGAGGTGTTTAGGAGGTGAGGTGTTTAAGGGTGAGGTGTTTGGGAAGTGAGGGGTTTAAGGGAGAAGTGTTTGGGAGATGAGGTGTTTAAGGGAGAGGTGTTTGGGAGGTGAGGTGTTTAAGGGTGAGGTGTTTGGGAAGTGAGGGGTTTAAGGGAGAAGTGTTTGGGAGATGAGGTGTTTAAGGCAGAGGTGTTTGGGAGGTGAGGTGTTTAATGGTGAGGTGTTATGGGCGGTGATGTGTTTGAGGGTGGGGAGTTTTTGGAGCAGCAGGTTTTTTTAGAAGAGCTGGCACTATTGCCCTGCCCTACTTTACCTGCCCTTATTGGGGTCGGTTCCCTCCAGCATGGTGAAGAGGTGCAATCTGAGTGGGGCTGCAGCAGGGCTGTCCAGATATATCACTGTAGAGTATAAACACACTTACACTCTGTCCACACAGATCACTGTAAAGTATAAACACACTTACACTCTGTCCACATAGATCACCGTAAAGAACAAACATACTCTCACACACGGTGTCCACATCATTCATTCTGGAGTACAAACGCGCGCACACACAACAAACCCTCTTTCAGTATTGATTGCTGGATGGTACAAACTCACACACACTCTGTTTGTGCACTCATTACGGACGACAGACACAGAGAAACACATGTAGCCCCTTTACTTCACTTGGAAGCAACTCTAAACTGACACAAATACACATGCACATATGTTTGCACAGTTTACTTCATGTTAACACCTCATACACACAGGCATGCATACACACAGACGCATACACACTGACCTCTTATGAAGTTAAAATGTATCTCTTCTCCTGTAATTGGTTTTCTTAGAGATATGGGAGTCTCTGTGGTTTCCATGGGAATGCCCAGGAGGCGGTACTCCACATAAACGCGCTGCACTGATTGGTCAAGGGCTATGCGAGACACGGGGTCAAATGACAGCGAAAGAATTTCCACTCTCAGTTTGTTCTGCTTAAGGATGAAAAGAGAAGAGAAAGGGAGAAGGTGAGAGAGAGAGCAGAGGTTAGTTACAGGGAGGGAGAGAGTGAGAGAGAGAGCAGAGGTTAGTTACAGGGAGGGAGAGAGTGAGAGAGAGAGCAGAGGTTAGTTACAGGGAGGAAGAGAGTGAGAGAGAGAGCAGAGGTTAGTTACAGGGAGGGAGAGAGTGAGAGAGAGAGCAGAGGTTAGTTACAGGGAGGGAGAGAGTGAGAGAGAGAGCAGAGGTTAGTTACAGGGAGGGAGAGAGTGAGAGAGAGAGCAGAGGTTAGTTACAGGGAGGGAGAGAGTGAGAGAGAGAGCAGAGGTTAGTTACAGGGAGGGAGAGAGTGAGAGAGAGAGCAGAGGTTAGTTACAGGGAGGGAGAGAGTGAGAGAGAGAGCAGAGGTTAGTTACAGGGAGGGAGAGAGTGAGAGAGAGAGCAGAGGTTAGTTACAGGGAGGGAGAGAGTGAGAGAGAGAGCAGAGGTTAGTTACAGGGAGGGAGAGAGTGAGAGAGAGAGCAGAGGTTAGTTACAGGGAGGGAGAGAGTGAGAGAGAGAGCAGAGGTTAGTTACAGGGAGGGAGAGAGTGAGAGAGAGAGCAGAGGTTAGTTACAGGGAGGGAGAGAGTGAGAGAGAGAGCAGAGGTTAGTTACAGGGAGGGAGAGAGTGAGAGAGAGAGGAGAGGATAGGTAGAGGGAGGGAGAGAGTGAGAGAGAGAGCAGAGGTTAGTTACAGGGAGGACGAGAGTGAGAGAGAGAGCAGAGGTTAGTTACAGGGAGGGAGAGAGTGAGAGAGAGAGCAGAGGTTAGTTACAGGGAGGGAGAGAGTGAGAGAGAGAGCAGAGGTTAGTTACAGGGAGGGAGAGAGTGAGAGAGAGAGCAGAGGTTAGTTACAGGGAGGGAGAGAGTGAGAGAGAGAGCAGAGGTTAGTTACAGGGAGGGAGAGAGTGAGAGAGAGAGCAGAGGTTAGTTACAGGGAGGGAGAGAGTGAGAGAGAGAGCAGAGGTTAGTTACAGGGAGGGAGAGAGTGAGAGAGAGAGCAGAGGTTAGTTACAGGGAGGGAGAGAGTGAGAGAGAGAGCAGAGGTTAGTTACAGGGAGGACGAGAGTGAGAGAGAGAGCAGAGGTTAGTTACAGGGAGGGAGAGAGTGAGAGAGAGAGCAGAGGTTAGTTACAGGGAGGAAGAGAGTGAGAGAGAGAGCAGAGGTTAGTTACAGGGAGGGAGAGAGTGAGAGAGAGAGCAGAGGTTAGTTACAGGGAGGGAGAGAGTGAGAGAGAGAGCAGAGGTTAGTTACAGGGAGGGAGAGAGTGAGAGAGAGAGCAGAGGTTAGTTACAGGGAGGGAGAGAGTGAGAGAGAGAGCAGAGGTTAGTTACAGGGAGGGAGAGAGTGAGAGAGAGAGCAGAGGTTAGTTACAGGGAGGGAGAGAGTGAGAGAGAGAGCAGAGGTTAGTTACAGGGAGGGAGAGAGTGAGAGAGAGAGCAGAGGTTAGTTACAGGGAGGGAGAGAGTGAGAGAGAGAGCAGAGGTTAGTTACAGGGAGGGAGAGAGTGAGAGAGAGAGCAGAGGTTAGTTACAGGGAGGACGAGAGTGAGAGAGAGAGAGCAGAGGTTAGTTACAGGGAGGGAGAGAGTGAGAGAGAGAGCAGAGGTTAGTTACAGGGAGGGAGAGAGTGAGAGAGAGAGCAGAGGTTAGTTTCAGGGAGGGAGAGAGTGAGAGAGAGAGCAGAGGTTAGTTACAGGGAGGGAGAGAGTGAGAGAGAGAGCAGAGGTTAGTTACAGGGAGGGAGAGAGTGAGAGAGAGAGCAGAGGTTAGTTACAGGGAGGGAGAGAGTGAGGACTGCAGAGGGAAGGAGGTGGGGAATGACTGAGGGGAAGAGGGAGGGAGAGCAGTGAAGGTGTGTCGTCCTTTTCTCTCTGATTCCCTTTGTCGGGTCAGGGTCTCGTACTCCAGTCGCGGGGGGGCTTCGGAGAATGACAGACACCCTGTAATTACTCAGTGTTTATGTGAATGAGACCCTGTAATTACTCGGTGTTTATGTGACTGACACCCTGTAATTACTGAGTGTTTTTGTGAATGAGACCCTGTAATTACTCGGTGTTTATGTGACTGACACCCTGTAATTACTGAGTGTTTTTGTGACTGTGACCCTGTAATTACTCAGTGTTTATGTGACTGTGACCCTGTAATTACTCAGTGTTTATGTGACTGACACCCTGTAATTACTCAGTGTTTATGTGACTGTGACCCTGTAATTACTCAGTGTTTATGTGACTGAGACCCTGTAATTACTCAGTGTTTATGTGACTGACACCCTGTAATTACTCAGTGTTTATGTGACTGTGACCCTGTAATTACTCAGTGTTTCTGTGACTGACACCCTGTAATTACTCAGTTTTTATGTGACTGAGACCCTGTAATTACTCAGTGTTTATGTGACTGAGACCGTATAATTACTCAGTCTTTATGTGACTGACACCCTGTAATTACTCAGTGTTTATATGACTGACACCCTGTAATTACTCAGTGTTTATGTGACTGACACCTTGTAATTCCTCAGTGTTTATGTGACTGAGACCCTGTAATTATTCAGTGTTTATGTGACTGAGGCCGTAGAATTACTCAGTGTTTATGTGACTGACACCTTGCATTTACTCAGTTTTTATGTGACTGACACCCTGTAATTACTCAGTGTTTATGTGACTGAGACCCTGTAATTACTCAGTGTTTATGTGACTGAGACCCTGTAATTACTCAGTGTTTATGTGACTGAGACCCTGTAATTACTCAGTGTTTATGTGACTGACACCCTGTAATTACTCAGTGTTTATGTGACTGAGACCCTGTAATTACTCAGTGTTTATGTGACTGACACCCTGTAATTACTCAGTGTTTATGTGACTGACACCCTGTAATTACTCAGTGTTTTTGTGACTGAGACCCTGTAATTACTCAGTGTTTGTGACTGAGACCCTGTAATTACTCAGCGTTTTTGTTCAGATTCCCCCTTTTATGTATTTATGAAGTATTTATGAACCAATTTTGATGAGACTTAGTATGCAGGCTTATATCCATAAGATCTTGGACGAGTTCGAAAACCAGATTGATTCGATCATATTTGATGGAGTTATTGCCCTTTGTTGTATTATTATCATAAGCAACCTTGTGAACACAATAATTTTTGTAAATATTGGTCAATTTTCATGAAACTTTGCATGCTGGCTTATATTTATAAGATCTCAAAGAAGTTCGAAAACCAGATTGATTCAATCAAATTTGATGGAGTTATTGCCCTTTGTTATATTGTCATCATAAGCCACATTGTGAACACAACAACTTAAGTAAGGGTCATTTAAGGATGTGTCATGTTTAGGTTTTGGGGGAAACTGGAGTTTACCTGGAGAAAACCAACAACCTGTGGTTGGTACTTGCGAACTGCCTGTACAGTTTGAGGGGAAAATTCCCCGCGGGATGCGGTTTTACCTCAGAAGTAGAAAAATAACTTGACATATGTTAATGAAGGTATTATTCCTTCCTTTCACTGAAGCGTTTTTTGTTTAAATGCAAAATGAAGTTTTATTTGAGCATATTCACAGACCGCACCGACCAAACCTATGTATTGTCAACTCTGTTAGTGCAAGCCTATTGTCTTGCATTTACTTTTTTTATACCTAGATATGCTGGAAACCAGTTATCTTTATAGATGGAAGTGTCTTGAGGTGCTTTATAAAAATTGTGAATTTCATGACCCCCAGGCTCCATGTTTGCCCCTGGGGAGGGGGTCAAGTTTACTATAGTTTATATAGGCAAATGATACTTTTGGGTATATTCTGTTACTGGAAATCATTCACACTTGATTGACATTACAACAATGAGATGAAATTATGATATTTTTGACAGTTTCCCTTACCCTGGGGCTAAGGGGCAGGGCCCAAGGGTCAAAATGGCTTGAGAAATCTTCTTTGCTTAAAGAAAATAGCCACAAGTTATATACATACAATTTAGAATACTCTATTGCTTATGATACTGGTTTCCATTAATCTGATCCCTGGGGTGAAAATTAGGGCCACGCCTAATGGCCAAGGTTTAACATTGGATATACTATACTCAGGTGACCGTTAAGGCCCATGGGCCTCTTGTTTTTTTGTTCAAGATTTTTTGGGGGTTTTTATCTTTATTTGACAGGTACAGAGCAGAGAGAGACAGGAAGGTTGAGGAGAAGAATGGGGATGACATACGGCAAATGACCCGAGCCGCAATCAAACCCAGGTCACCACGAGAGGGACACAGCCTTTATGGTGCACGTGCTAAGACCGGCACCCCAGATTCACACCTTTTTAGCAGCATTAGATGTGTCAGGCATGATGATGACATCACTTCCGGTGGATGCACCTGATTCGCTGGATTCGGTGACCTTGCGTTCCAAAGGGGCTGGAAGAGAAAGCAGGTGTCTTCACTCATCCATGTGTTTTGGGTCGAAGTGTTTAAGGGTGAGTTGGTTGGGGCTGAGGTGTTTGAGGGTTAGGTGTTTAAACGTGAGGTGTTTGGGGTGATGTGTGTTAGGGTAAGGTGTTTGGGGGTGAGATGTTTGGGAGTGAGGTGTGTCAGGGTAAGAGTTTGGGGATGAGGTGTTTAAAAGTGAGGTGTTTGGGGGTGAGGTGTGTAAGGGTCAGGTTTTTGGTGGTGAGATGTTTAAAAGTGAAGTGTTTGGGGTGACATGTGTAAGGGTTAGGTTTTTGGGGGTGAGATGTTTAAAAGTGAGGTGTTTGAGGGTTAGGTGTTTAAACGTGAGGTGTTTGGGGTGATGTGTGTTAGGGTAAGGTGTTTTGGGGTGAGGTGTTTAAAAGTGAGGTGTTTGGGGGTGAGGTGTGTAAGGGTCAGGTTTTTGGTGGTGAGATGTTTAAAAGTGAAGTGTTTGGGGTGACATGTGTAAGGGTTAGGTTTTTGGGGGTGAGATGTTTAAAAGTGAGGTGTTTGAGGGTTAGGTGTTTAAACGTGAGGTGTTTGGGGTGATGTGTGTTAGGGTAAGGTGTTTTGGGGTGAGGTGTTTAAAAGTGAGGTGTTTGGGGGTGAGGTGTGTAAGGGTTAGGTTTTTGGGAGTGAGATGTTTAAAAGTGACGTTTGTGAGGGTGCGGTGTTTGGGGGTGAGATGTTTAAAAATGAGGTGTTTGGGGTGAGGTGTATGAGGGTAAGGTGTTTGGGGTGAGATGTTATAAAGTGAGGTGTTTGGGCTGAGGTATGTAAGGCAAAGGTTTTTGGGGGTGAAATGTTTAAAAGTGAGGTGTTTGGGGTGACGTGTAAGGGTCAGGTTTTTGGAGGAGAGATATTTAAAAGTGAGATGTTTGGGGGTGAGGTGTGTAAGGGTTTTGGGTGAGGTGCTTGGGTGTGAGGTGTTGAAGGGTGAGGTATGTAAGGGTGAGGTGTTTGGGGGTGAGGTGTGTTAGGGTAAGGTGTTTGGGGGTGAGATGTTTAAAAGTGAGATGTGTCAGGGTAAGGTTTTTGGGGGGAGATATTTTAAAGTGAAGTATTTGGGGGTGAGGTGTTTAAAAGTGAGGTGTTTCAGGGTGAGGTATTTGGGGGGCGAGGTGTTTAAGGATGAGGTGTTTACTTTTGAGGTGTTTCAGGGTGAGGTGTTTGGGGGGCGAGGTGTTTAAGGATGAGGTGTTTGGGGGGCGAGGTGTTTAAGGATGAGGTGTTTGGGAGGCGAGGTGTTTAAGTGTGAGGTGTTTGGGGGGCGAGGTGTTTAAGTGTGAGGTGTTTGGGGTTGAGGTGTTTGGGGGTTGAGGTGTTTGGGGGTTGAGGTGTTTAAGGATGAGGTGTTAGGGGGGCGAGGTGTTTAAGTGTGAGGTGTTTGGGGTTGAGGTGTTTAAGGATGAGGTGTTTGGGAGTTGAGGTGTTTAAGGATGAGGTGTTAGGGGGGCGAGGTGTTTAAGTGTGAGGTGTTTGGGGTTGAGGTGTTTAAGGATGAGGTGTTTGGGGTTGAGGTGTTTAAGGATGAGGTGTTTGGGGTTGAGGTGTTTAAGGATGAGGTGTTTGGGGGTGAGGTGTTTAAGTGTGAGGTGTTTGGGGGTGAGGTTTGCTGGTCCAGACTGATTTCCTCTCCAGCACTGATCCCTGATCAGACCTATATTTGCTCTGGGTTCAGGTGGAGGTTAAGACGAAATGTCCGGTCAAGATATGTGTAACTTATGCTAAAATTCACCAACAGATTTCAACTACAGAATTTCCAAAGAACATTGGCGAACAATCTGAAAAGAGAGTTTGTTGTGAACAAAACTGGAAAAAACTTGGAGAATGAGGAATTTGACGGTAATTTAGCGGATAAAATTCACTGCACCCCAGGATCGCACCGAGGATTCATATGATACGCATCCTGTCAGAAGGACTGTGGTCAGTGCGCCCTCTATTGTTCTGGAGAGAAAGGTGGAAATTAAATCACTTCCATTCTAATCAATTCGGTCATCGTGGTTCATAAAATGTATTAATGACAGTCGCTCTAAAACATCTGCTTGCAGTAGAGGCAGTTCCCTGAAAGTGTTCATTCTGAGTGTCAGTGTTGAAGGCTGAAAGTGTTCATTCTGATTGTCAGTGCTGAAGGCTGAAAGTGTTCATTCTGAGTGTCAGTGTTGAAGGCTGAAAGTGTTCATTCTGAGTGTCAGTGTTGAAGGCTGAAAGTGTTCATTCTGAGTGTCAGTGTTGAAGGCTGAAAGTGTTCATTCTGAGTGTCAGTGTTGAAGGCTGCTGTAGATCTGACCCTCCTCACCTCTGCCCTCCTCTTCCTCTTCCTCCTCCATGGCTCCAACAACCAGTTCCTCCACTTCTGGCGCTGACGACCTGACTTCCTGCTCAGAAAGGAAACTGATGTTTAATCCAACCCTCCCCTTTCTCATCTCTCTCTTTTCACCTCTCTCTGCAGTGTCAGTATTTGTAACTTTTCCCTGCATTTAAGTCATAATGTTTTAATCCTTAGAGTCATTTGTCCTCTTACCTCTCTATTTTTGTCAATGTTTTTATTCTCTCTCTCTCTCTCTCACCTGTCTTTGGGGTTCAGGAGTGCGACCCCTTGCTGCTGCGGTGTGAGGTGCCTTCTGTTCAACGGCAGTTAAACTGATGGGCGTGGCTGTTTTGGCCTCAGCTGACCTGATGGGCGTGGCTTTATTTCGTGAAGGGGATTGGAGAGGTGTGGTTTGAGCTGGTGTTGGTGTAAAGGGTGCTCTGGACTGGTCAGGTGACAGGTGGGGAGTGGCGTGCTCTGGGGGTGTGATTCCCTGGCATGCTTGAATCCTGATTGGTAGTCGGTGGGGCTGGAGAGGAAAAAGGTTTATTTATTATACTTTAAAATGCATAATTATGCAATTAAATATCTAAATTACCCAGAGTGCATTGGTGTGTATGTGTCTATATATATATATATGTGTGTGTGTGTGTGTGTGTGTGTGTGTGTCTGCGTCTGCGTGCTTGCGCGTGTGTGTGAGTGCATATGTGCATTTGTGTGTATTTGACGGTTGTGTGTGTGTATTTGTGTGTATGTTAGTTTGCATGTGTGTGTGTGCCTGCTTGCGTGTGTGTGAATGCATATGTGCATTTGTGTGTATTTGACTGTGTTGTGTGTGTATTTGTGTGTATGTTTGTTTGCGTGTAAGTCTGTGTGTGTGTGTGTGTGTGTGTGTGTGTGTGTGCGTGTGTGTGCGTGCGTGCTTGCACGTGTGTGTGCGTGTATGTGTGCGTGATTGTGTGTCTGAATGTGTTGTGCGCAGGTGTATGCACAGTATAGTACACATCACTCTTACCCTGCGGTGGGCAGTTGGTTCGTCTGTGGATCCCATGGGCTCCTGTGTGCACAGCAGTGCCTCTGGTGGCTGGAAAGGGAACTTCCACCTGAGAGACACTCTGACTGTCCCATGGGGACAGCCTCCTGCATCTCTCAGCACGTAGTCACCTGACGGGAAGTAGAGTCAGTGCATGTCACCTGACAGGAAGTAAGACCTGTCTATAATCGCCATCAAATTCAGGTATAGCCATGGGGATTGACAAAGAGTATTGTACAGAAACACAGTACAAATGCACACTCTTTTATACCCTTCCACAGTCACAGATTCTCATAAACACACTTTCTCCCTGATACACACCCTCTCTCACAAATAACATTCATCAACTCTCTCGCAGACAAACACAAACACCCACTCTCTCCCACACACACACACATTCCCGAGCACGCGTGCACACACTGTCATATTAACACATAAACACCTCTGATTGGGCGCCCTCTGGCGAGACTGTGCAGTGGAATGGCGGTTTTGGCAAGGTACGAGTTGGCTGTCGGCTGGTCCCGATCATTAAAAACATACACCAACAGACTGCCCCCCCGCAGGTACGTCAGCAGATGGGGAGTGACAGCGAGGGGGTAGGACACGATGTCCCCGAACACAGGGTCGGCGCTGCAGGGGACTATGGGAGAGGCGTGGGGGGGTAAGTCATACAGTCGGTACAGCAGGTAGGCATCCGGAGGTAGTCCAGGACGGCGTGTGCTAAGACCTGCACAGCGATCCAGCACCACCTCCAATTCATTAGGTATCCCTCCGCCGAAGTCAAATAGATCCTAAACAAACACAAACATTAACACAGAAGGTATGAAAGGTTAATAAAAACTGCTGTTATACCAGATTCAAAGACTTAACTGGAGCTGTGACATTCAGAAATTTATGAAATAATTGATTTGACTTAAATTAATTTATTCATGGAAAAATTACTGCCGAAAGTGTAAATTTGTAAATACAGCAGTTGGGCTGTGTGATGTGTACCTTTGTGCCTCTCTCCTGCCAGGAAAAGGTGTGCTGTGAGAAGGGGGCTTGCACTGCCCGTCTGTCCGTGAGTGTCACGCTCAGCTCAGCTGGGGGGTACAGCCGAACCCAGAACTCCAGCATCCCCAAAATATCTCCCTCAGGACCTGTTAGGAAGCACAGATACAAAAACAAGCCCCTGTGGCAGTGAAATCCAGCCACGATGAATGGGGCTCTATACTCAGGGTAGTGTAACAGGCTGGATGGGGCTCTATACTCAGGGTAGTGTAACCGGCTGGGTGGGGCTCTATACTCAGGGCAGTGTCACAGGCTGGATGGGGCTCTATACTCAGGGCAGTGTAACAGGCTGGATGGGGTTCTATACTCAGGACAGTGGACCAGGCTGGATGGGGCTCTATACTCAGGGCAGTGTAACAGGCTGGGTGGGGCTCTATACTCAGGTCAGTGTCACAGGCTGGATGGGGCTCAATACTCAGGACAGTGTAACTGGCTGAGTGGGGCTCTATACTCAGGGCAGTGTCACAGGCTGGATGGGGCTCTATACTCAGGACAGTGTAACTGGCTGAGTGGGGCTCTATACTCAGGGCAGTGTAACAGGCTAGGTGGGGCACTATACTCAGGGCAGTGTAACAGGCAGGATGGGGCACTATACTCAGGGCAGTGTAACAGGCTGGATGGGGCTCTATACTCAGGTCAGTGTAACAGGCTGGATGGGGCTCTATACTCAGGACAGTGTAACAGGCTGGATGGGGCACTACACTGAGGGCAGTGTAACAGGCTGGATTGGGCTCTATACTCAGGGCAGTGTCACAGGCTGGATGGGGCTCTATACTCGGGACAGTGTAACTGGCTGAGTGGGGCTCTATACTCAGGGCAGTGTAACAGGCTGGATGGGGCTCTATACTCAAGGCAGTGTAACAGGCTGGGCGGGGCTCTATACTCAGGGCAGTGTAACAGGCTGGATGGGGCTCTATACTCAAGACAGTGGAACAGGCTGGATGGGGCTCTATACTCAGGGCAGTGTAACAGGCTGGATGGGGCTCTATACTCAGAGCTGTGTAACAGGCTAGATGGGGCTCTATACTCAGGACAGTGGACCAGGCTGGATGGGGCTCTATACTCAGGGCAGTGTAACAGGCTGAGTGGGGCTCTATACTCAAGGCAGTGTAACAGGCTGGGTGGGGCTCTATACTCAGGGCAGTGTAACAGGCTGGATGGGGCACTATACTCAGGGCAGTGTAACAGGCTGGATGGGGCTCTATACTCAGGTCAGTGTAACAGGCTGGATGGGGCTCTATACTCAGGGTAGTGTAACAGGCTGGATGGGGCACTACACTGAGGGCAGTGTAACAGGCTGGATTGGGCTCTATACTCGGGTCAGTGTAACGGGCTGGATGGGGCTCTATACTGAGGGCAGTGTAACAGGCTGGATGGGGCACTATACTCAGGGCAGTGTAACAGGCTGGATGGGGCTCTATACTCAGGGCAGTGTAACAGGCTGAATGGGGCTCTATACTCAGGGCAGTGTACCAGGCTGGGTGGGGCTCTATACTCAGGACAGTGTAACAGGCTGGATGGGGCACTATACTCAGGGCAGTGTTATAGGCTGGGTGGGGCTCTATTCTCAGGACATTGTAACAGGCTGGATGGGGTACTATACTCAGGGCAGTGTAACAGGCTGGATGGGGCTCTATACTCAGGGCAGTGTAACAGGCTGGATGGGGCTGTATACTCAGGACAGTGTAACAGGCTGGATGGGGCTCTATACTCAGGGCAGTGTAACAGGCTTGGTGGGGCACTATACTCAGGGCAGTGTAACAGGCTGGATGGGGCTCTATACTTAGGACAGTGTAACAGGCTGGATGGGGCTCTATACTCAGGGCAGTGTAACAGGCTTGGTGGGGCACTATACTCAGGGCAGTGTATCAGGCTGGATGGGGCTCTATACTCAGGACAGTGTAACAGGCTGGATGGGGCTCTATACTCAGGGCAGTGTAACTGGCTGGATGGGGCTCTATACTCAGGGCAGTGTAACAGGCTGGATGGGGCTCTATACTCAGGGCAGTGTAACAGGCTGGATGGGGCTCTATACTCAGGGCAGTGTAACAGGCTGGGTGGGGCACTATACTCAGGGCAGTGTAACTGGCTTGATGGGGCTCTATACTCAGGGCAGTGTAACAGGCTGGATGGGGCTCTATACTCAGGGCAGTGTAACAGGCTGGGTGGGGCTCTATACTCAGGTCATGTGACAGGCTGGATGGGGCTCTATACTCAGGGCAGTGTAACAGGCTGGATGGGGCTCTATACTCAGGGCAGTGTAACGGGCTGGATGGGGCTCGATATTCAGGTCAGTGTAACAGGCTGGATGTGGCTCTATACTCGAGGCAGTGTAACAGGCTGGATGGGGCTCTATACGATGGGCAGTGTAACAGGCTGGGTGGGGCACTATACTCAAGGCAGTGTAACAGGCTGGATGGGGCTCTATACTCAGGGTAGTGTAACAGGCTGGATGGGGTTCTATACTCAGGGCAGTATAACAGGCTGGGTGGGGCACTATACTCAGGGCAGTGTAACAGGCTGGGTGGGGCTCTATACTCAGGGCAGTGTAACAGGCTGGGTGGGGCTCTATACTCAGGTCAGTGTAACAGGCTGGATGGGGCTCTATACTCAGGGCAGTGTAACAGGCTGGGTGGGGCACTATACTCAGGGCAGTGTAACAGGCTAGATGGGGCTCTATACTCAGGGTAGTGTAACAGGCTGGGTGGGGCTCTATACTCAGGTCAGTGTAACGGGCTGGATGGGGCTCTATACTCAGGGCAGTGTAACAGGCTGGATGGGGCTCTATACTCAGGGAAGTGTAACAGGCTGGATGGGCTATACTCTGGTCAGTGTAACAGGCTAAATGGGGCACTATACTCAGGGCAGTGTAACAGGCTGGGTGGGGCTCTATACTCAGGGCAGTGTTACAGGCTGGGTGGGGCTCTATACTCAGGTCAGTGTAACAGGCTAGATGGGGCTCTATACTCAGGGCAGTGTAACAGGCTGGGTGGGGCTCTATACTCAGGTCAGTGTAACAGGCTGGATGGGGCTCTATACTCAGGGCAGTGTAACAGGCTGGATGGGGCTCTATACTCAGGGCAGTGTAACAGGCTGGGTGGGGCACTATACTCAGGGCAGTGTAACAGGCTAGATGGGGCTCTATACTCAGGGCAGTGTAACAGGCTGGGTGGGGCTCTATACTCAGGTCAGTGTAACAGGCTGGATGGGGCTCTATACTCAGGGCAGTAGAACAGGCTGGATGGGCTATACTCTGGTCAGTGTAACAGGCTAAATGGGGCTCTATACTCAGGGCAGTGTAACAGGCTTGGTGGGGCACTATACTCAGGGCAGTGTATCAGGCTGGATGGGGCTTTATACTCAGGGCAGTGTAACAGGCTGGATGGGGCTCTATACTCAGGGCAGTGTAACAGGCTGGATGGGGCTCTATACTCAGGGCAGTTTAACAGGCTGGGTGGGGCACTATACTCGGCAGTGTAACAGGCTGGATGGGGCTCTATACTCAGGGCAGTGTAACAGGCTAGATGGGGCTCTATACTCAGGGCAGTGTAACAGGCTGGGTGGGGCACTATACTCAGGGCAGTGTAACAGGCTAGATGGGGCTCTATACTCAGGGCAGTGTAACAGGCTGGATGGGTCTCTATACTCAGGGCAGTGTATCAGGCTGGATGGGGCACAATAATCAGGGCAGTGTAACAGGGTGGATGGGGCTCTATACTCAGGGCAGTGTAACAGGCTGGGTGGGGCTCTATACTCAGGTCAGTGTAACAGGCTGGATGGGGCTCTATACTCAGGGCAGTGTAACAGGCTGGATGGGGCACTATACTCACGGCAGTTTGACAGGCTGGATAGGGCTCTATACTCAGGGCACTGTAACAGGCTGGGTGGGGCTCTATACTCAGGGCATTGTCACCAGCTGACCTGTGATATTAGCATTTGCTCTCAGCTTTTCCTCTCTCTTCTCTGCCGTTCCAGACAGGGGGATCCATGCCAGCCCCCAGGTTCTGAACCGTACTCCCCCCAGTGCCTGGTGCACCTCCACACTAACCCCTCCCCCTTGTGCTTGGACCACCCCTAGGTCTTGCGCCGACAGTGGATAGCGAGATGTGAAACCATAATTCGGTTCTGGTCCTGAAACCAGAGGGGTGGAATGCGTGTCAAAGTCCAGCAAGGAGTACGTGCAGAAGGTCACCACCTCCTGACCTTTGATCTCGATGCCGTCCCACCCTCTTGCCATGATCCTCAGGCCTGTGGGAGTAAAGGCCGCTCCCCTGAGGTGGATCTCAAGCAGAGACTCTCCATCCCGCAGCTGGGAGAAGATGGTATCATCCTCCACCTGTTCTGCCACCTCTCTGTCCTCCCCCGCCCAGGTGTACTGCAGTGGTATGGCTCGTCTGTAGTTTTTGGGGCTGTAGGCCAGGTCCTTGAGCTGTGCTGGGGGCATTACCAAGTGGATTCAATTACAACTGTGATCTTCGGCCAAACTGATTTTTCTGACTGATATGATGACTTACAATAGTTGGAACTCATACACGATGCATTCATTTTTAGGTTGCCGTAACATACTGTCGTCACTTTGCGTCCAGCGGCTGTGTCGGCGTCGTCCTTTTAAAGCCGTGTCTCAAAAACAGTCTGATGATTTTTTTTTTATTTGGTGATGTGATCAAATGGGTCATCAAATTAATACCCGAGCAAAAATTTTTTTGATTGAATAGTTCGTCTAGCCTTTGCGGCCACTTTTATGACGAAAATGGCCATTTTTGGCAATTAGGTGCAATTTTCTCAAAAACTGTCGGTTAATTATTTTTTTTTTTTAATTGCAGCAATGGAATCAGTATCATGACCTGCTTCAACAGCCTGTGTAAACAGCCTTTTGATTGAATAGCTCCTTCATAGCGTCACCTTGGCAACAGGTCTGGACTTAGTCATGTAATGTGGGGACAAAAAGCCACTAGATGACAGTATTGACATTTTTATTATACCCTCCACAACGAAGTTTAGGGGGTATACTGGATTTGCTTTGTTCGTCCGTGTGTCTGTGTGTGTCTGTGCGTCCGGACCTAGATCTCATAACCTACTCATCCGATTTTTAAAATTTCTTCTCTTGCTGGAAGGTCTATTGACTGTGGTACTGCCCGACTACTTGTTGTTGCGGGGGGTATCCTGTAAGCCATGCTTACTGACTAAATCTAGTTTTGTTAAGCTCAGTTTGGAGCTACGTTTAGGCATGTCCTGGGCATGTCTGAGAGGGGAAAGTCCCAGAGAAAAAAGAAAATTCTAAAAGGTGGGTGGGGGCTGCAAAAGAGTATATAAGGAGTAAAATTGAGAGAGTAAAGTAGTAGGAGAAATTGCAAGCAGAAGGATACATGTGACCAGACCTGTCACTCTTTTCAAGACCTGTGAAGCTTTTTGTGGATTTTTGCCTGTGTTGGAGCATTTTCCTGTCCCAGGACATCACAATAAAGCAACCCCATCTCAAGGGACTGTAAATATCCCATTTTTTGTTAATATTTCAATCTTGGTCAGTATTTGTTTTTTAAAATCTTTTAAAGTTTTTAAATTTTGTCTGTCATCCCCTGCTATCCAATATGTCATAACAAATTGGGGTCATAACAAATTGGGGCCATAGTAGTAATTTTTTAGGGTGTTTTACAGCACAAAATGTGCTGTTAACTTGCTTCTTATTGCATTTAGAGCTTCGGTATGTATGAGGTACCTATAGGGAATCGGGTATGCCAAACATTGTGAGTCAGTCACATTTGACCTTGAGCCTCAAGGTCAAGGCCAAATGGAAAAAATGTGCAAAACCTGCTTAATATAACATTTAGAGCTTAGATATGTATGAGGCACCCATAGGGAATTACAGTATGTATGCCAAAAATTATCAGTTGTTCGAATTTTACCTTGAGCCTCAAGGTGAAGATCAGATGGCAAAAATTTGTTATAACAGCTTATTATGACATTTAGAGCTTAGAGATGTGTGAGGCACCTATTGGGAATCATGTCAGCCAAAAATTCTATGCTCAACATTTTGGCTTTAATTTAAAATCAATGTAAAAAAATCTTGTGCTTTGTGATCTGTAATTTTTGATTGAAAGATTGCAATGCAAAATGTGATCCTGATAACTAAAACACTTAAAAACATTTTTTTAATAATATATGCAAGTGGGTCAACGTGTATGATTACACTGATTTAAATCTATTTTGAATGGTTCGTTTGAAGAACAATAACTCAGCCTAATCATTTAGGATGTTCCCGGGATGTAAGAGCAAACCAAGGAAGTTTGGGAAGGCCGGGCGATTTCCTGCTGGGCTGGCCTGCATTTTATCCACTTTTGGGCCGGCCCCCTCACACCGAATTTTAGCTCGCCAGCTCATTTATCATTATATCGGCCTTACACACAACCCCCGCTAGAGAGGTCGTGTCTTCAGTGTTCTATTTCCTAAAGAAGATCTTTTTGATGACATTTTTAGCAAATTTGTTTTACAAAACCCAAAACCAGTGAAGTTGGCACGTTATGTAAATCGTAGATAAAAACACAATACAATGATTTGCAAATCCTTTTCAACTTATATTCAATTGAATACACTGCAAAGACAAGATGTTTAATGTTCAAACTGAGAAACTTTTTTTTTTTTTGTAAATAATGATTAACTTAGAATTTAAAGGCAGCAACAAATTGCAAAAAAGTTGGCACAGGGGCCTTTTTACCACTGTGTTACATCGCCTTTCCTTTTAACGACACTCAGTAAACGTTTGGGAACTGAGGAGACCAATTTTTGATGCTGATCAGGTGGAACTCTTTCCCATTCTTGCTTGATGTACAGCTTAAGTTGTTCAACAGTCCGGGGTCTCCGTTGTTGTATTTTACGCTTCATAATGCGCCACACATTTTCAATGGGCGACAGGTCTGGACTACAGGCAGGCCAGTCTAGTAACTGCACTCTTTTACTACGAAGCCATGCTGTTGTTACACGTGCAGAATGTGGCTTGGCATTGTCTTTCTGAAATAAGCAGGGGCGTCCATGAAAAAGATTTTGCTTGGAAGGCAACATATGTTGCTCCAAAACCTGTATGTACCTTTCAGCATTAATGGTGCCTTCACATATGTGTAAGTTGCCTATGCCTTGGGCACTAGTACACCCCCATACCATCACAGATGCTGGCTTTTGAACTTTGCGCCTATAACAGTCTGGATGGTTCTTTTCCTCTTTGGTCCGGAGGACACGACGTCCACAGTCTCCAAAAACAATTTGAAATGTGGACTCGTCAGACCACAGAACACTTTTCCACTTTGCATCAGTCCATCTTAGATGAGCTTGGGCCCAGCGAAGCCGGCGGCGTTTCTCGATGCTGTTGATAAATGGCTTTCGCTTTGCATTGTAGAGTTTTAACTTGCACTTGCAGATGTAGCGACGAACTGTCGTTACTGACAGTGGTTTTCTGAAGTGTTCCTGAGCCCATGTGGTGATGTCCTTTACACACTGATGTCGGTTTTTGATGCAGTACCGCCTGAGGGATCGAAGGTCACGGGCATTCAATGTTGGTTTTCGGCCTTATTGCTTACGTGCAGTGATTTCTCTAGATTCTCCGTACCTTTTGACGATATTACGGACCGTAGATGATGAAATTCCTAAATTTCTTACAATAGCTCGTTGAGGAATGTCGTTTTTAAACTGTTCGACAATCGGCTCACGCATTTGTTCACTAAGTGGTGACCCTCGCCCCATCCTTGTTTGTGAATGACTGAGCATTTCAGGGAGGCTGCTTTTATACCGAATCATGGCACCCACCTGTTCCCAATTAGCCCGTTCACCTGTGGGATGTTCCAAATAAGTGTTTGATGAGCATTCTTCAACTCTCTCAGTCTTTTTTGCCACTTGTGCCAGCTTTTTTGAAACATGTTGCAGGCATCAAATTCCAAATGAGCTAATATTTGCAAAAAATTACAAAGTTTACCTGTTCGAACATTAAGTAACTTGTATTTGCAATGTATTCAATTGAATATAGGTTGAAAAGGATTTGCAAATCATTGTATTCTGTTTTTATTTACGATTTACACAACGTGCCAACTTCACTGGTTTTGGGTTTTGTATATATATATATAGCATATACCTGATCAACACTGTTGAATAATCACCAATGGTGACTCTTAAGATGCAATGGAAATCTTAATTCATGACGAGGTAGGCCTACCTACATGGTTCCATGCATTTTAATACATTTTTACAAAAATAAATTATTTATTAGGGCATGTAAAAAGCGATCAAAACACAGCTAATAGGCCTACTATATATTTTGCTCCAATTGGCCGCTCGACGTGTATGATCAGCATGCGTGTTCTGTGCGTGTGCGGGAGTGATTATTGGGTTATGGGAAATTGCATTTGAGAGGTGCACTGCGGATGGAGGGCAAGAAGAGACCAGCAGGTGGCGAAAAGGCCAGGATTAAAAGGAGGAAGGCACTCGAAGAAATGTGCCAAATGAGCGAAACTGCCTGACCTATTTTCCAGAGGACACAGCTAAGTTGCATCTGGTGAAGAAATATGGTTAACGTTTGCAAAGATGAAATATAACCTATAGGCCAGATGTTCGGAAAGCGAAAACCTTTTCATATAAGCACAGTGTAGCCTAGGCTAAAATTCAGTCTCCATTAAACAATAAATCACAAATGGGCCACCATTTGAAGAAGCTAGTAAGTGTGATTTATAAAAAGGGACAGAAAATATTAAGTTGATCAGTTACGCTTCATTTATTCAAATACCTCCACAGTAAAAAGTTGGCTGGTTTCAGCATGAGCATGAAATTCCGGGGCTGAAAAATGATCCCACCCCAGACCTGGAGCAAACTGAGGGCGCAAACTTGTCCTGACTAGCATCCAGCAGTCGCTGAGTTATGTCGAGTTTATTTCTGCTTATGGTCGATCATGGCTTGCTTTGACAATATTTGGTTGATGTTTTGATCACTATCTGTAAAATCACAGCAGGGATGCCAATCTTAGATACCGTTTCATTCAATGTCACACTGTGACTGGTGCCAGTTCCCTTTCTCCTGTTGGGGCTGTAGTTCTCTCGTTCACAATATTGTCTCTTTTACTCATGTACTTCTGTAATACGTTGAGTGAAAGATGCGGGAGTTACTTGCAATTAATAGCCATTGAGATCCATAAAGCTGAAAGGAGATAGGCTGTTTGTGAGTCACATAGCCCAGCGGAGATGAGTACTTAAGGGACCTTCAAACTCAAATGGGTTGATTTGGAACGCCAGAGCCGAGAGCAGATGTATATTCAGCAGCCCTATAACTCCATGGGGGAAGGCTGACTGGGAGCCTCAGAGCCCAGAGGAGATGGGTTTATTAAACAGTTATCTTTAACAGAGCTGGATGAGAGACATTACTAATCACATGATTGGGAAGTCCAGCAATGAAGCAGCAAAGTAGTTCTGCGGTTATGACAGTGTTATAAATGGGCTAGTCTCACACTGTAAGGTAATTATTCTACGGTAATTACAGTGCCTTAAGAGAGATTGGCTTATTCTGTAAGGTAATTATTCTATGGTTATTACAGTGTTATAAAGGGGGAAAGTGTCACCCTGAAAGGAAATTATTCAGTGGTCAGTACAGTGTTATAAAGGGGAAGGTGTCACCCTGTAACAAAGCTATTCTGTGGTTATTTCAGTGTTATAAAGGGGAAGGTGTCACCCTGTAAGGTTGTAATTCATTGGTTATTACAGTGTTATAAAGGGGGAAGGTGTCACCCTGTAAGGTAGTGATTCTGTGAGCTCTTCTTTCCAGCAGCCTGTCTTTCTCTCCCATCATCCTTCTGTTCTCCTCCCACTCTGCTTGTGATCGGCCCTTGATGGTTTTCAGCTCCACCTGAGTGAAGGAAGGACACTGGACTCTGAATAATGTCCATGTGTAATTTTTATGTGGTCAGGAATATTCCATCTCCCGGCAGTTTTATGCCAATGTTATGTGTTTGTGTGTGTGTGTACCTGTAGTTTAGTTTAAATGCATGGTTTAATGTGTTGCTTAGTAAATGTGTCTGTGAAGTATGGAAGTTATGAATGAATGAGTTTTAGTGTTTCCATTCAATATGTGAATGTATCTGTAGTTCAGAATCATTGTGGTATGAGTGTATCTGTAGTTCAGCACTGATGCAGTGTGAGTGGACAGTACATTTAGTTCTGTATTGATGCGGTGTGAGTGTAGTGTGCCTGTAGTTCAATATTGATGAGGTGTGAGTGTACTGTACCTGTAGGTCAGTACTGATGCAGTGTGAGTGTACTGTACCTGTAGTTCAGTATTGATGCGGTGTGAGTGTACTGTGCCTGTAGTTCAGTACTGATGCCGTGCGAGTGTACTGTACCTGTAGGTCAGTACTGATGCGATGTGAGTGTATTGTACCTGTTGTTAAGGACTGATGCGGTGTGAGTGTACTATACCTGTAGTTCAGTATTGATGCGGTGTGAGTGAACTGTATCTGTATTTCAGTATTGATGCGGTGTGAGTGTACTGTACCTGTAGTTCAGTACTGATGCAGTGTGAATATACTGTACCTGTAGTTCAGTATTGATGCGTTGTGAGTGTACTGTACCTGTAATTCAGTATTGATGCGGTGCGAGTGTACTGTACCTCTAGTTCAGTATTGATAGGATGCGAGTGTACTGTACCTGTAGTTCAGTGTTGATGCGGTGTGAGTGTACTGTACCTGTAGGTAAGGAATGATGCAGTGTGAGTGTACTGTACCTGTAGGTAAGGAATGATGCAGTGTGAGTGCACTGTACCTGTAGTTCAGTATTGATGCGGTGTGAGTGTACTGTACCTGTAGTTCAAAACTGATGCGGTGTGAGTGAACTGTACCTGTAGTTCAGTACTGATGCGGTATGAGTGTACTGTACCTGTAGTTCAGTACTGATGCGGTGTGAGTGTACTGTGCCTGTAGTTCAGTATTGATGCAGTGTGAGTGAACTGTACCTGTAGTTCAGTGCGGTGTGAGTGATTGATGCGGTGTGAGTGTACTGTACCTGTTGTTCAGTATTGATGCAGTGTGAGTGTACTGTACCTGTAGTTCAGTATTGATGCGGTGTGAGTGAAATGTACCTGTAGTTCAGTATTGATGCGGTGTGAGTGTACTGTACCTGTTGTTCAGTATTGATGCGGTGTGAGTGAACTGTACCTGCAGTTCAGTATTGATGCGGTGTGAGTGAACTGTACCTGTAGTTCAGTACTGATGCGGTGTGAGTGTACTGTACCTGTAGTTCAGTACTGATGCGGTGTGAGTGTACTGTACCTGTAGTTCAGTACTGATGCGGTGTGAGTGTACTGTACTTGTAGTTCAGTACTGATGCGGAGTGAGTGTACTGTACCTGTAGTTCAGTACTGATGCGGTGTGAGTGTACTGTACCTGTAGTTCAGTACTGATGCGGTGTGAGTGTACTGTACCTGTAGTTCAGTACTGATGCGGTGTGAGTGTACTGTACCTGTAGTTTAGTACTGATGCGGTGTGAGTGTACTGTACCTGTAGTTCAGTACTGATGCGGTGTGAGTGTACTGTACCTGTAGTTCAGTACTGATGCGGTGTGAGTGTACTGTACCTGTAGTTCAGTACTGATGCGGTGTGAGTGTACTGTACCTGTAGTTCAGTACTGATGCGGTGTGAGTGAACTGTACCTGTAGTTCAGTACTGATGCGGTGTGAGTGTACTGTACCTGTAGTTCAGTGCGGTGTGAGTGATTGATGCGGTGTGAGTGTACTGTACCTGTTGTTCAGTATTGATGCAGTGTGAGTGTACTGTACCTGTAGTTCAGTATTGATGCGGTGTGAGTGAACTGTACCTGTAGTTCAGTATTGATGCGGTGTGAGTGTACTGTACCTGTTGTTCAGTATTGATGCGGTGTGAGTGAACTGTACCTGCAGTTCAGTACTGATGCGGTGTGAGTGAACTGTACCTGTAGTTCAGTACTGATGCGGTGTGAGTGTACTGTACCTGTAGTTCAGTATTGATGCAGTGTGAGTGTACTGTACCTGTAGTTCAGTACTGATGCGGTGTGAGTGTACTGTACTTGTAGTTCAGTACTGATGCGGAGTGAGTGTACTGTACCTGTAGTTCAGTACTGATGCGGTGTGAGTGTACTGTACCTGTAGTTCAGTACTGATGCGATGTGAGTGTACTGTACCTGTAGTTCAGTACTGATGCGATGTGAGTGTACTGTACCTGTAGTTCAGTACTGATGCGGTGTGAGTGTACTGTACCTGTAGTTCAGTACTGATGCGGTGTGAGTGTACTGTACCTGTAGTTCAGTACTGATGCGGTGTGAGTGTACTGTACTTGTAGTTCAGTACTGATGCGGAATGAGTGTACTGTACCTGTAGTTCAGTACTGATGCGGTGTGAGTGTACTGTACCTGTAGTTCAGTACTGATGCGGTGTGAGTGTACTGTACCTGTAGTTCAGTACTGATGCGATGTGAGTGTACTGTACCTGTAGTTCAGTGCTGATGCGGAGTGAGTGTACTGTACCTGTAGTTCAGTACTGATGCGGTGTGAGTGTACTGTACCTGTAGTTCAGTACTGATGCGGTGTGAGTGTACTGTACCTGTAGTTCAGTACTGATGCGATGTGAGTGTACTGTACCTGTAGTTCAGTACTGATGCGGTGTGAGTGTACTGTACCTGTAGTTCAGTACTGATGCGGTGTGAGTGTACTGTACCTGTAGTTCAGTACTGATGCGGTGTGAGTGTACTGTACCTGTAGTTCAGTACTGATGCGGTGTGAGTGTACTGTACCTGTAGTTCAGTACTGATGCGGTGTGAGTGTACTGTACCTGTAGTTCAGTACTGATGCGGTGTGAGTGTACTGTACCTGTAGTTCAGTACTGATGCGGTGTGAGTGAACTGTACCTGTAGTTCAGGACTGATGCGGTGTGAGTGTACTGTACCTGTAGTTCAGTATTGATGCGGTGTGAGTGTACTGTACCTGTAGTTCAGTACTGATGCGGTGTGAGTGTACTGTACCTGTAGTTCAGTACTGATGCGGTGTGAGTGTACTGTACCTGTAGTTCAGGACTGATGCGGTGTGAGTGTACTGTACATGTAGTTCAGTCCTGATGCGGTGTGAGTGTACTGTACCTGTAGTTCAGTACTGATGCGGTGTGAGTGTACTGTACCTGTAGTTCAGTACTGATGCGGTGTGAGTGTACTGTACCTGTAGTTCAGTACTGATGCGGTGTGAGTGTACTGTACCTGTAGTTCAGTACTGATGCGGTGTGAGTCTACTGTACCTGTAGTTCAGTACTGATGCGGTGTGAGTGAACTGTACCTGTAGTTCAGTACTGATGCGGTGTGAGTGTTCTGTACCTGTAGTTCAGTACTGATGCGGTGTGAGTGTACTGTACCTGTAGTTCAGTACTGATGCGGTGTGAGTGTACTGTACCTGTAGTTCAGTACTGATGCGGTGTGAGTGTACTGTACCTGTAGTTCAGTACTGATGCGGTGTGAGTGTACTGTACCTGTAGTTCAGTACTGATGCGGAGTGAGTGTACTGTACCTGTAGTTCAGTACTGATGCGGTGTGAGTGTACTGTACCTGTAGTTCAGTACTGATGCGGAGTGAGTGTACTGTACTTGTAGTTCAGTACTGATGCGGTGTGAGTGTACTGTACCTGTAGTTCAGTACTGATGCGGAGTGAGTGTACTGTACCTGTAGTTCAGTACTGATGCGGTGTGAGTGTACTGTACCTGTAGTTCAGTACTGATGCGGTGTGAGTGTACTGTACCTGTAGTTCAGTACTGATGCGGTGTGAGTGTACTGTACCTGTAGTTCAGTACTGATGCGGTGTGAGTGTACTGTACCTGTAGTTCAGTACTGATGCGGTGTGAGTGAACTGTACCTGTAGTTCAGTACTGATGCGGTGTGAGTGTACTGTACCTGTAGTTCAGTACTGATGCGGTGTTGCAGCAGCAGCATGTCTCTGCTCTTATTCAGCTCCAGCACTGTCTCTGCATGGGCTGCCTGTAAGCTGGTGAGTTCTCCTGAGCAGTCCTTCACCTGCTCCTCAGGCCTCAGGAAACTCAGCTGCTCCTCTCCCTCCCGCTGCAGCCGGAAGGCCTGGTGGGACGGGAACACAGGGAGTGAGAGGAGAGAGAGGGAGAGAGAGAGTATGTGATTGACTTCAGGGTATGCTGATACTATTTCTAAGAATTTAAAAGTAAAAATTATGGACAAGCTCTCCCAAAGGACAGAATTTGTGACCACTATCTGTCCACTGAACCAAGCTACCATAAAAGAACATGGCTGCCCGGTGACCTTAAATTACTTTCATTATGCTGCTCTGGTGACAAAAAAAGAAGCTGAGACAGAGTAAAACCGCTTTCACACAAGACCCGAAGCAAATTTTTTGCCTGACAGATTACATTCAAAGTCATTGTAAAGATGCAAATACACGTGTTTCGCACTAAAAAGACAGTACACAGCGACATCTGACCACAGTGACTGACAGAAAATTACGATCCGCCTTGACGAAGTACAGGTTCAGTGAGCACAGTCTGGCCACTGAGAGACGCCGACACGGACAAACATGGCTTTCCAAGGAGGAGTGGCTGTGCGGCCACAGCCACCTCAACGAGGTCAAGACACAGCTGCATTTCACCACAAAATGTGAAAAATACTCACTTATCCGGAATACACATTTCCAAAGAATAAATCAGATATTCCCAAAATTCAAAAATCAACCAGATTCCCAAAAACTCCCCATCCTTTTAGGGGAAGAAAAGATGTGCCATCAACCGGCAGCACAAAATATAGCTGCTGGCACCATCTTAGGGACAGTGAGTGACCCATTTAAATATATTTCCATAATACCCCCCCCCCCTTTTTTTTTTTTTAATGCAACCGCTTTGAGAATCTGATCATTCTCGTCATTTTTATGGACTTCTGCTTTAAATTTTATTATTTTAACCTTGTATATACATTTTACTTTTGTTACATAATTATTGTTAATTTTCATTATACTAACAAATTCCATTCATATACCTACATCATTAAATATCATTATAAAATTCCTTTTTGAACATAATTTTATCATTGATTTTCAGTTGATTTTTTATCCTAAGAATAGTTCCTGTTTCTTGTTATTTTTACCCCATTGTTACGTTTAAGTCTCCTTAAGCCCAACGACCACTGGAGGCGTGAGACGCGCGTCAAAAAATCGGTTACATTAAGTTCAATGGAGCAACGCCCACTGGCAGCGTCTGACGCGCGTCTGATTCGCCACTGCTGAATTTCTGAAGCGTCAAAACAATAAAAATGCATTTGTCTTTTTGGCTATTCAACTATTTCGCTCATGGTTAGTCTCACATTTAGCGGCAACCTCACATGCAGTTGTCAACCTGCTTTTTAACCAAGTCGCAGTTTTGAAAGGAAACCCTTTATTTTGAGCGCATTTAAGTTATCAGGCGATCTACAGTTAGACAGAACCTAACTCAAGCTATACTGATCAGAACTTTACACTGCTAAGCTAGCTAGCTAATTCGTTGCTGGGTAAAGTAAAATGAATCATAATCTTAATTTACTTGATGTCAAAATTTAGGAGTAAAATTATTATGACGCGGCTGACGCTTTCAGTGGGCGTTTAAAAGCGTCAAGTTGGACGCACCGCGCCGCTTCACAGCCAGCGGGCGTTGGGCTTTAAGGTTTGTTTAGTGTCAAATGTTCGTCAATCTATTTCAAAAGCTTTGGCAATACAAATGTATTTTTGTCATGCCAAAAATCCATTTTGAATTTGAATTTGAGAGGGGGAGACAGAGAGAGAGAGACAGAGAAACTCAGAGAGAGAGAGAGGGGGGGGGGAGAGAGAGCATAAACATATGTAGAGGGACAGTGAAATATGTGTTTTAGTCCATTATCAGTTTTACAGAGTTAATCTCCCATATTAATTCAGTGCATTTTGTTCGCTGTGTACTCGTTACCTTCCCTTTGCTTCTGCTCTGTGACCTGTTCTCTGTTTCATATGCCTGCATATGCTTTGCCATTCTAAGCGAACACTTGCCTTGGCTGTAAAACTATGGGATTGAGTGAAGAGAGAGAATACGATATTGAATGTGACTCAGATCTCTGTGCCTGCTGAGGGACTTCATGTCCGTCTGACCCCAGAGCAGGCCCAGCCACACAGCCCAGAACCGGCCTCTCGCTGACTGCGCTTGAACTGTGCTGTTCGTCTTCAGTTATTAAAGTGCAGAAACCTTGATCTGAAGAAAAGTTTCGCTCAGTTCCTCCAGGCTCATGTCGAACTCCTGTGGGAGAGAGACATAGAGGGAGTTACGGACGGGGGTAATGGTGTGTTAGCCTACTGTGGGAGAGATATAGAGGGAGTTAAGGAAGGGGGTAATGGTGTGTTAGCCTCCTGAGGGAAAGATATAGAGGGAGTTACGGAAGGGGATAATGGTGTGTTAGCCTACAGTGGGAGAGATATAGAGGGAGTTACGGAAGGGGGTAATGGTGTGTTAGCCTACTGTGGGAGAGATATAGAGGGAGTTACGGAAGGGGGTAATGGTGTGTTAGCCTACTGTGTGAGAGATATAGAGGGAGTTACGGAAGGGGGTAATGGTGTGTTAGCCTACTGTGGGAGAGATATAGAGGGAGTTACGGAAGGGGGTAATGGTGTGTTAGCCTCCTGTGGGAGAGATATAGTGGGAGTTACGGAAGGGGGTAATGGTGTGTTAGCCTACTGTGGGAGAGATATAGAGGGAGTTATGGAAGGGGGTAATGGTGTGTTAGCCTACTGTGGGAGAGATATAGAGGGAGTTACGTTAGGGGGTAATGGTGTGTTAGCCTACTGTGGGAGAGATGTAGAGGGAGTTACGGAAGGGGGTAATGGTGTGTTAGCCTACTGTGGGAGAGATATAGAGGGAGTTACGGAAGGGGGTAATGGTGTGTTAGCCTACTGTGGGAGAGATATAGAGGGAGTTATGGAAGGGGGTAATGGTGTGTTAGCCTACTGTGGGAGAGATATAGAGGGAGTTACGTTAGGGGGTAATGGTGTGTTAGCCTACTGTGAGAGAGATGTAGAGGGAGTTACGGAAGGGGGTAATGGTGTGTTAGCCTACTGTGGGAGAGATATAGAGGGAGTTACGGACGGGGGTAATGGTGTGTTAGCCTACTGTGGGAGAGATATAGAGGGAGTTACGGAAGGGGGTAATGGTGTGTTAGCCTACTGTGGGAGAGATGAAGAGGGAGTTACGGAAGGGGGTAATGGTGTGTTAGCCTACTGTGGGAGAGATATAGAGGGAGTTACGGAAGGGGGTAATAGTGTGTTAGCCTACTGTGGGAGAGATGTAGAGGGAGTTACGGAAGGGGGTAATGGTGTGTTAGCCTCCTGTGAGAGCGATATAGAGGGAGTTATGGAAGTGGGTAATGGTGTGTTAGCCTCCTGTGGGAGAGATATAGAAGGAGTTACGGAAGGGGGTAATGGTGTGTTAGCCTACTGTGGGAGAGATGTAGAGGGAGTTACGGAGGGGGGTAATGGTGTGTTAGCCTCCTGTGGGAGAGATATAGAGGGAGTTATGGAAGTGGGTAATGGTGTGTTAGCCTCCTGTGGGAGAGATATAGAAGGAGTTACGGAAGGGGGTAATGGTGTGTTAGCTTACTGTGGGGGAGATATAGAGGGAGTTACGGAAGGGGGTAATGGTGTGTTAGCCTACTGTGGCAGAGATATAGAGGGAGTTACGGAAGGGGGTAATGGTGTCTTAGCCTACTGTGGGAGAGATATAGAGGGAGTTACGGAAGGGGCTAATGGTGTGTTAGCCAACTGTGGGAGAGATATAAAGGGAGTTACGGAAGGGGGTAATGGTGTGTTAGCCTACTGTGGGAGAGATATAGTGGGAGTTACGGAAGGGGGTAATGGTGTGTTAGCCTACTGTGGGAGAGATATAGAGGGAGTTATGGAATGGGGTAATGGTGTGTTAGCCTACTGTGGGAAAGAGATATAGAGGGAGTTACGGACGGGGGTAATGGTGTGTTAGCCTACTGTGGGAGAGATAAAGAGGGAGTTACGGAAGGGGGTAATGGTGTGTTAGCCTACTGTGGGAGAGATGTAGAGGGAGTTACGGAGGGGGGTAATGGTGTGTTAGCCTCCTGTGGGAGAGATATAGAGGGAGTTATGGAAGTGGGTAATGGTGTGTTAGCCTCCTGTGGGAGAGATATAGAGGGAGTTACGGAAGGGGGTAATGGTGTGTTAGCCTACTGTGGGAGAGATATAGAGGGAGTTACGGAAGGAGGTAATGGTGTGTTAGCCTACTGTGGGAGAGATATAGAGGGAGTTCCGGAAGGGGGTAATGGTGTGTTAGCCTCCTGTGGGAGAGATATAGAGGGAGTTAAGGAAGGAGGTAATGGTGTGTTAGCCTCCTGTGGGAGAGATATAGAGGGAGTTATGGAAGTGGGTAATGGTGTGTTAGCCTCCTGTGGGAGAGATATAGAAGGAGTTACGGAAGGGGGTAATGGTGTGTTAGCTTACTGTGGGGGAGATATAGAGGGAGTTACGGAAGGGGGTAATGGTGTGTTAGCCTACTGTGGGAGAGAGATATAGAGGGAGTTATGGAAGGGGGTAATGGTGTGTTAGCCTACTGTGGGAGAGATGTAGAGGGAGTTACGGAGGGGGGTAATGGTGTGTTAGCCTCCTGTGGGAGAGATATAGAGGGAGTTATGGAAGTGGGTAATGGTGTGTTAGCCTCCTGTGGGAGAGATATAGAGGAAGTTACGGAAGGGGGTAATGGTGTGTTAGCCTACTGTGGGAGAGATATAGAGGGAGTTACGGAAGGGGGTAATGGTGTGTTAGCCTCCTGTGGGAGAGATATAGAGGGAGTTACGGAAGGAGGTAATGGTGTGTTAGCCTACTGTGGGAGAGATGTAGAGGGAGTTACGGAGGGGGGTAATGGTGTGTTAGCCTCCTGTGGGAGAGATATAGAGGGAGTTATGGAAGTGGGTAATGGTGTGTTAGCCTCCTGTGGGAGAGATATAGAAGGAGTTACGGAAGGGGGTAATGGTGTGTTAGCTTACTGTGGGGGAGATATAGAGGGAGTTACGGAAGGGGGTAATGGTGTGTTAGCCTACTGTGGCAGAGATATAGAGGGAGTTACGGAAGGGGGTAATGGTGTCTTAGCCTACTGTGGGAGAGATATAGAGGGAGTTACGGAAGGGGCTAATGGTGTGTTAGCCAACTGTGGGAGAGATATAAAGGGAGTTACGGAAGGGGGTAATGGTGTGTTAGCCTACTGTGGGAGAGATATAGTGGGAGTTACGGAAGGGGGTAATGGTGTGTTAGCCTACTGTGGGAGAGATATAGAGGGAGTTATGGAGTGGGGTAAGGGTGGCTTGGCCTACTGTGGGAAAGGGAGATAGGGGGAGTGACGGGCGGGGGTAAGGGTGTGTTAGCCTACTGTGGGAGAGATAAAGAGGGAGTTACGGAGGGGGGTAATGGTGTGTTAGCCTACTGTGGGAGAGATGTAGAGGGAGTTACGGAGGGGGGTAATGGTGTGTTAGCCTCCTGTGGGAGAGATATAGAGGGAGTTATGGAAGTGGGTAATGGTGTGTTAGCCTCCTGTGGGAGAGATATAGAGGGAGTTACGGAAGGGGGTAATGGTGTGTTAGCATACTGTGGGAGAGATATAGAGGGAGTTACGGAAGGAGGTAATGGTGTGTTAGCCTACTGTGGGAGAGATATAGAGGGAGTTCCGGAAGGGGGTAATGGTGTGTTAGCCTCCTGTGGGAGAGATATAGAGGGAGTTACGGAAGGAGGTAATGGTGTGTTAGCCTCCTGTGGGAGAGATATAGAGGGAGTTATGGAAGTGGGTAATGGTGTGTTAGCCTCCTGTGGGAGAGATATAGAAGGAGTTACGGAAGGGGGTAATGGTGTGTTAGCTTACTGTGGGGGAGATATAGAGGGAGTTACGGAAGGGGGTAATGGTGTGTTAGCCTACTGTGGGAGAGAGATATAGAGGGAGTTATGGAAGGGGGTAATGGTGTGTTAGCCTACTGTGGGAGAGATGTAGAGGGAGTTACGGAGGGGGGTAATGGTGTGTTAGCCTCCTGTGGGAGAGATATAGAAGAAGTTACGGAAGGGGGTAAGGGTGTGTTAGCCTCCTGTGGGAGAGATATAGAGGGGGTTACGGAAGGGGGTAATGGTGTGTTAGCCTCCTGTGGGAGAGATATAGAGGGAGTGACGGAAGGGGGTAATGGTGTGTTAGCCTCCTGTGGGAGAGATATAGAGGGAGTTACGGAAGGGAGTAATGGTGTGTTAGCCTACTATGGGAGAGATATAGAGGGAGTTACGGAAGGGGGTAATGGTGTGTTAGCCTACTGTGGGAGAGAGATATAGAGGGAGTTATGGAAGGGGGTAATGGTGTGTTAGCCTACTGTGGGAGAGATGTAGAGGGAGTTACGGAGGGGGGTAATGGTGGGTTAGCCTCCTGTGGGAGAGATATAGAGGAAGTTACGGAAGGGGGTAATGGTGTGTTAGCCTACTGTGGGAGAGATATAGAGGGAGTTATGGAAGTGGGTAATGGTGTGTTAGCCTCCTGTGGGAGAGATATAGAGGAAGTTACGGAAGGGGGTAATGGTGTGTTAGCCTACTGTGGGAGAGATATAGAGGGAGTTACGGAAGGGGGTAATGGTGTGTTAGCCTCCTGTGGGAGAGATATAGAGGGAGTTACGGAAGGAGGTAATGGTGTGTTAGCCTCCTGTGGGAGAGATATAGAGGGAGTTATGGAAGTGGGTAATGGTGTTTTAGCCTCCTGTGAGAGAGATATAGAAGGAGTTACGGAAGGGGGTAATGGTGTGTTAGCTTACTGTGGGGGAGATATAGAGGGAGTTACGGAAGGGGGTAATGGTGTGTTAGCCTACTGTGGGAGAGAGATATAGAGGGAGTTACGGAAGGGGGTAATGGTGTGTTAGCCTCCTGTGGGAGAGATATAGTGGGAGTTATGGATGGGGGTAATGGTGTGTTAGCCTACTGTGGGATAGAGATATAGAGGGAGTTACGGACGGGGGTAATGGTGTGTTAGCCTACTGTGGGAGAGATGTAGAGGGAGTTTCGGAGGGGGGTAATGGTGTGTTAGCCTCCTGTGGGAAAGATATAGAGGGAGTTACGGAAGGGGGCAATGGTGTGTTAGCCTACTGTGGGAGAGAGATATAGAGGGAGTTACGGACGGGGGTAATGGTGTGTTAGCCTCCTGTGGGAGAGATATAGAAGAAGTTACGCAAGGGGGTAAGGGTGTGTTAGCCTACTGTGGGAGAGATGTAGAGGGAGTTACGGAGGGGGGTAATGGTGTGTTAGCCTCCTGTGGGAGAGATATAGAGGGAGTTACGGAAGGGGGTAATGGTGTGTTAGCCTCCTGTGGGAGAGATATAGAGGGAGTTACGGAAGGGGGTAATGGTGTGTTAGCCTACTGTGGGAGAGATATAGAGGGAGTTATGGAAGGGGGTAATGGTGTGTTGGCCTACTGTGGGAGAGATATAGAGGGAGTTACGGAAGGGGGTAATGGTGTGTTAGCCTACTGTGAGAGAGATGTAGAGGGAGTTACGGAAGGGGGTAATGGTGTGTTAGCCTCCTGTGGGAGAGATATAGAGGGAGTTACGGAAGGGGGTAAAGGTGTGTTAGCCTCCTGTGGGAGAGATATAGAGGGAGTTACGGAAGGGGGTAATGGTGTGTTAGCCTACTGTGAGAGAGATGTAGAGGGAGTTACGGAAGGGGGTAATGGTGTGTTAGCCTCCTGTGGGAGAGAGATAGAGGGAGTTACGGAAGGGGGTAATGGTGTGTTAGCCTCCTGTGGGAGAGATATAGAGGGAGTTACGGAAGGGGGTAATGGTGTGTTAGCCTACTGTGGGAGAGATATAGAGGGAGTTATGGAAGGGGGTAATGGTGTGTTAGCCTACTGTGGGAGAGATATAGAGGGAGTTACGTTAGGGGGTAATGGTGTGTTAGCCTACTGTGGGAGAGATATAGAGGGAGTTACGGAAGGGGGTAATGGTGTGTTAGCCTACTGTGGGAGAGATATCGAGGGAGTTACGGAAGGGGGTAATGGTGTGTTAGCCTCCTGTGGGAGAGATATAGAGGGGGTTACGGAAGGGGGTAATGGTGTGTTGTCCTACTGTGGGAGAGATATAGAGGGAGTTACGGAAGGGGGTAATGGTGTGTTAGCCTACTATGGGAGAGATATAGAGGGAGTTACGGAAGGGGGTAATGGTGTGTTAGCCTACTGTGGGAGAGATGTAGAGGGAGTTACGGAGGGGGTAATGGTGTGTTAGCCTCCTGTGGGAGAGATATAGAGGGAGTTACGGAAGGAGGTAATGGTGTGTTAGCCTACTGTGGGAGAGATGTAGAGGGAGTTACGGAGGGGGGTAATGGTGTATTAGCCTCCTGTGGGAGAGATATAGAGGGAGTTACGGAAGGGGGTAATGGTGTGTTAGCCTACTGTGGGAGAGATATAGAGGGAGTTACGGAAGGAGGTAATGGTGTGTTAGCCTACTGTGGGAGAGATATAGAGGGAGTTACGGAAGGGGGTAATGGTGTGTTAGCCTCCTGTGGGAGAGATATAGAGTGAGTTACGGAAGGGGGTAATGGTGTGTTAGCCTCCTGTGGGAGAGATATAGAGGGAGTTACGGAAGGTGGTAATGTTGTGTTAGCCTCCTGTGGGAGAGATATAGAGGGAGTTACGGAAGGAGGTAATGGTGTGTTTACCTCCTGTGGGAGAGATATAGAGGGAGTTACGGAAGGGGGTAATGGTGTGTTAGCCTACTGTGGGAGAGAGATATAGAGGGAGTTACGGAAGGGGGTAATGGTGTGTTAGCCTACTGTGGGAGAGATGTAGAGGGAGTTACGGAAGGGGGTAATGGTGTGTTAGCCTCCTGTGGGAGAGATATAGAGGGAGTTATGGAAGGGGGTAATGGTGTGTTAGCCTACTGTGGGAGGGATATAGAAGGAGTTACGGACGGGGGTAATGGTGTGTTAGCCTCCTGTGGGAGAGAGATATAGAGGGAGTTACCGAAGTGGGTAATGGTGTGTTAGCCTCCTGTGGGAGAGATATAGAGGGAGTTACGAAAGGGGGGAATGGAGGGGTAGCCTCCTGTGGGAGAGAAATAGAGGGAGTTACGGAAGGAGTTAATGGTGTGCTAGCCTACTGTGGGAGAGATGTAGAGGGAGTTACGGAGGGGGGTAATGGTGTGTTAGCCTCCTGTAGGAGAGATATAGAGGGAGTTATGGAAGGGGGTAATGGTGTGTTAGCCTTCTGTGGGGGAGATATAGAGGGAGATATGGAAGTGGGTAATGGTGTGTTAGCCTACTGTGGGAGAGAGATATAGAGGGAGTTACCGAAGTGGGTAATGGTGTGTTAGCCTCCTGTGGGAGAGAAATAGAGGGAGTTACGGAAGGAGGTAATGGTGTGTTAGCCTCCTGTGGGAGAGATGTAGAGGGAGTTATGGAAGGGGGGAATGGTGTGCTAGCCTACTGTGGGAGAGATGTAGAGGGAGTTACGGAGTGGGGTAATGGTGTGTTAGCCTCCTGTAGGAGAGATATAGAGGGAGTTATGGAAGGGGGTAATGGTGTGTTAGCCTTCTGTGGGGGAGATATAGAGGGAGATATGGAAGTGGGTAATGGTGTGTTAGCCTCCTGTGGGAGAGATGTAGAGGGAGTTATGGAAGGGGGTAATGGTGTGTTAGCCTACTGTGGGAGAGATATAGAGGGAGTTACGGAAGGGGGTAATGGTGTGTTAGCCTACTGTGGGGTAGATATAGAGGGAGTTACGGAAGGGGGTAATGGTGTGTTAGCCTACTGTGGGAGAGATATAGAGGGAGTTACGGAAGTGGGTAATGGTGTGTTAGCCTCCTGTGGGAGAGATATAGAGGGAGTTACGGAAGGGGGTAATGGTGTGTTAGCCTCCTGTGGGAGAGATATAGAGGGAGTTACGGAAGTGGGTAATGGTGTGTTAGCCTACTGTGGGAGAGATATAGAGGGAGTTACGGAAGGAGTTAATGGTGTGTTAGCCTCCTGTGGGAGAGATGTAGAGGGAGTTACGGAAGGGGGTAATTG